>LOEQ01003087.1:123883-152029 GCA_001685075.1 Bramus lutescens | reverse complement strand
GTGGCTCACAGCCATCTGTAATGGGGTCTGGTGCCCTCTTCTGGCCTGTGGGCAAACACACAGACAGAATATTGTTTACATAATAAATAAATAAATATTAAAAAAACATGACTTGTATGCAAATGTTCATAACAATTCTATTCACTAAAAGCATAAAAGTAAAAGCTAACCAGTGTACATTAGCATGTGAGTGCTTAAAGCACACATAGTTATACATACAAAAAAGAGTTTATACACTCATGAAAAAAAATGAAATTCTGATTAGTATGATAGAATATACCCTAAAACACAATACTGGATAAAATAAACCAAAACCAACAAGAAAAAGGAATGAAATTCTACTTATGTACAGCATCCTGATTAGACAAATGTATAGAGATAGAAAGTAGACAGGAGGTTGCCAGATACTGAAGGAAGACAGAATAAGGAGTGAATAATTCATACATGCAGCGTTCCTTTTTGGGATGATTAAAGAATTTAAATTGCAGTAGTTGCATAATAAGGCAGATGTGATTAATGTCACTGGATTGTGTACTCAGAATGCTTCATGTAGCAAGCTTTATGTGTCTATATCTTACCACAATTAAGTGATATAATATACAAAGAAATTTTAGTTTCATAACATTTTATGTATATGGTTTTATATTTCAAAAAAATTGTTTAAAATGGTCAAAAGATGAGTAATACTGAAGTTCAGGTCATCATTAACAATCAAGAAATGAAAGGTGATAAATTCCTAAGGTCTTCATAGAAAGACTTGTGCCACAGTCCCTATACAGTCCCTGGGGTTGCTCTTTATTCTTCCCACTCTCTTGCTTCTTATTTCTGTGGTATTTTATTTTTGCCCTGCTCATAGATCCATTCTGAGAAGGCACATTTCATCTAAGTAGACCTAAACACAACCATTTGTTAAGCTTTTGGTTCTATTTGTGTGTCTGTTTTTAATAACTCAGGAATTGACTGTGAACCCCTTTGTCTCTTTCAGTGTGGTTACATTTAAATAGATTGATTGCTTTGCTCACCTTTCCCTTCAGCTATTTAAACCACTAATTTAAATATGTAAATAATGATTGCAAAAGTGACCACTATATCTGAGCTTTGGCAATATTGTAAGGCTATTTTCAGAACTTTCTTTTCTGCCTCCAATTTAAATGCTTCTGGATACTTTAAAAACCTGTAGCACCAGCTATTTTCTTCTCAATAAAGAAAATAAAAGAGACAGAAGTAAAAAGTGACAAGATTACAAATGATGATGCCTGCCTGTTATCCCATCTTCTCATCTACTCTGGTGACTGAATCAGAGGGAAACAAAATTAGATAATTTAATAATTTATATAATTCTCCCAGCACCCCAAAAGATGAGGAAAGGGGATGAAAAATTTAGAACAACTTCAGTAAATCTAACTCAGCAGCTTTATTAATGTGGTTTCTGACTTTATTACACACTCTAAATTCTTCAACAGCATATTGCAGTTTCTAAGTGAACCTTATATTGTGAGAGTCCTCTTTGACATCCTGTCTATACAGAGTAACTACAATACTTTCATCATATTCTGTCATTCTTCGACTTTGGGTGTAATTTTCAGACTTCCCTAGAAGGCCTAGAACTTCATACTGTGGGAAATCTGTGATCCTCCTCCCTCCCTACTTACCCTGTTATTTTAGCAAAGGTACCTTGTTTTAAGAAAGAAAAAGCTTGCTAAGTGACTCAGTGACTAGAGAAATGTCTGTGTGACTTGGGAGAGCTAAGGCACTAGTGAGCCTTCCAGTGGGTCATGGCCAATCCTCTCCTGGACATGGGATCGTACATTCTGCATCTTTGTGGTCCTCTTTCCCTGCTGCTGTAGAACTGCTCGTTAAATGTTCCATGTGTTAAGGATAAGCAAAGTGCTGTCTTCTAAGTAAGCAAGGTTTTCTGCCAGTGGCATGTTAGAACTGTACTAAAGGCTTAGATAACTCTATTTTTCTAGCTCCAACATGCCTTGTTTTTCTTACTCACATGATCTATTGCTCTGTTGATGTACTATTTAATATACATCAAGATGGGAGAAATGGGTCACCTAGTAATAGAATTCTTGCTAAAGGCAAGGATACCATAATTTAAGAAACCATGTCTACTAAGTAATACGCACACTAATCTTTGACCTATTTTATTCCAATAGAAAATCAATACAAGTTATTTAACCTTATGGTTTATTTGCTCACTAATGTGAAGAGCTAAATTTGGGCAGAGGCTGTGAAGTATTAAATTACCCACATTCAATTTAGAAGGGAAGTCTCTTGGGGTCTACAGATTTTTTGGGTTTGTGTGGGATTTTTATTTGATTCTGACATTTAGCTGTTCAAGTTAACTATTTTTTGCATCATGGCATTTCCCTTGCATTATTTTTGATCTACAGTCTTTAATAAGGGCACTGAGGACTATTAAAAAGGCTATGAATTTTAACAAGTTCTGAATGCATAAAAGTTAATACTGAGCACATTGATTTCATACAATAATTATATAGATTTAACATTAGATGATTAGATGTGTGCTATTTTATTTGTCCAGTTACTGTACAAAGTGTACAAACAAATCTATTGCTAGATTTCACTGAAATTTCACTAGTTCCTGGGCTCTTCTAGATGCTTCTATACATTAAGAATATGGATACGGCTCAGGCAGTGGTGCATAACTTTAATCCTAGCACTTGGGAGGTAGAAGCAGACGGATCTTTGTGAGTTTAAGGTCAGCCTGGTTTACAGGACAAATTCTAGGACAGGCTCCAAAGCTACACAGAGAAATCCTGTCTCAAGAAAAAAAATCAACATGGATATGGCATACATGGTTTTGTCCTCAAAGAGCTGACAGTTGAGTGATGGGAGACAGACAGCTGTACAGATCTGATTAGCAAAGAGAAAGCCACAGGTCTGTGAAGACATTCTTGAGCTGGCTTAATTCAGCTTGTGGGTTATGGACGGCTGCTGGGTAGAAGAGACAAGTAGAAATTAGATAGCAGAAGCAAACACATTTCAGGTCTCAACAGTGTGTGAAACTCCTATAGGCAACTGCAAAGTGTCCTATCCCATGTGGAAGGCAGAGCTTGCAGGAACATCTAAGTATTGCTTAGCCCCTGACTCTCACCCATGGACGGCTGTGACGCCCTTCCCATATCCTCACCATTGACCTTTCCAGGTTTACCTAGACAGTATTAATCAATCATACTCTAATCTTGTGGCCTGAATTTCATACTAATGTATGCTGATGGCGTCTTTATTCACTTCAGACTGATTATTCACTTACATCAAGTAACATAATGTGTGGAACTGTTGCAACGAGGCTGCTTGTTGGCTCCCTGAACCTAGTAACAGGAAGGAAAGCATCTCAGCCAACAGAAGTGTTACTTTACAACTTAAGAAAATTGTACTCGCTCTACTAACTCATCTACCCTCACTTCCATGGTGTGGGGGGGAGTAGGGGGTACTTTTAACTATTAAACTAACGCCAATTCCAAAACTGAAAGAAAGCAAAAGCTCATAGATACTCCAGAGAGAGACCTATGTATGGCACACTCAAAGCAGGTGATGGAGGACAGTTTAAGAGCTACTTACAGAGTATGGACCAAGTCCAAGCTATCTTCTAGGAGGGATGCATCACCCTGCACTAGAAAAGCATCATCTTTTACCTCCCTGGGCTTGTGTATGGGTGCCCCAACAACACTGTAACACATTACCAAAACCTTAATTCTTAACATCTACGTATTCATCATCTCCAGAATCTTTAAGCTTATAGAATCTTATAGCTTATTATCATTCCTTCTGGAGGCTCTAAAAAGAGGGCCCACCTCCTGGCTTTTCCTCAGGAAACATACCTTCACACTAAATCACTTTAATCTCTCTACTTCTGGTCTCTATTTGGCCCCCTGCCATGTTACAAGGACACAGTGACCCAGGATAACCTCAACTCAAGTCTTTACTGCAGGCACATCTACAAAGTTCCATCTCCTGCATAAGGTAAACAAAGAATGTGACCTGCGTGTCTGAGGTAGGTAGAGAACATGTCATTTGCCCCATCAGAGCCTAGGGGAGAAGAGGAGAAAGCATATATCAGAACTCACATAGAGGTTTACAGTGATGGTGACTGGTATAAAATGTGGACTCCTAAAGCGCAACTTGATCCACTAGGCTGACCCTCCCCAGAGGAATCTGGAAAAAACTAGGCCTTGCCTCTTCATGCTCTTCCACCTCGGTTCCTCGGGGTGGCTCTCTCACTGGTCCCAAACAAGCAACACCAGAAGGCAAAGGGAATCCATTCAAACCATCCTGGTATCAGTCTCCTGAGAGCAGAGGAAGGAGAAAAGGAGGAGAAGGGGGTGTAGAGAACAAAAGACACCTGTTCCCCAGCCTTTTTAAATAAAATGAACTGTATGGTGAAGGATTTGCAAATGAAGCCAGAGAGCTTTGTAGAGAGGGGAGATCCCGAGTGAGTGAAATCCTGACCATTAGACTGTGTGGATTGTTGAGACGAGCACAATATTGTCATGGGCCTCTGACCCATGAGAAGTTGTCAAATCTCTCGCCCATACGGGCCAGGCTCGAGAGAAACGGCTGTCCTCAGGGGTGAAGGATGAGTGTTTATGAAGACTCATCAGTGTGTGCAGACTAGCAGGTGCAGTTTCCTCTTCCTGGATGATTGCAACCTGAGACCGACTGCAGGGAGAAAGTCCTCCTCTATGCTAAGTGTTCAGTCCTAGAGTGTGGGAGGTGGGGGTAAGAAACAAGCTGAGCTGGAGAGTTTCAGCAATAGTAGAACCCCACTTGGTTATGCTTTATTTTCTGTGTGTCTTTCCTTTCTTCTTTCCCCTACCCCTCTACCCAGCTTCTACTCCTTACGGCCCCATCCCCTAAAATAGTGGATGGCAGAGATGAGAAACGAACTACTTCTATAGTTCAGAGGTCAATACAAGAAACTCATGAGTATTTTATGTATTTTCAAATTTACATTTTGTCTAACCCTCTTCTTCACTCGGCCTTGTTCTCACTTCCTGTTTATTTGCATTCTGAATTTTTTAGCTTCTAACTCAGACTCCTATAATATAAGAAGAATGTTCTTAGGCTGATGCCTTATGGTATTCATTCCTCTATCCTTGTATCAGCTCCCACTGCCATCTTCTGTTCAGCCTCAAATGGTTTGCTTTCTGGGCCATTGGTAGCAAATATATGGAGCAATTCAGGTGTACAAAATGTCTTAGCTAAAAGAGCTTTTTAGCTTACCACTCAGTACCCAAGGTACAGTTCCTAAATCAGCAATTCTTTCATTTGCTCTTTAAAATAGGTGTTGATAGAGATTTCTGTTTGTGCTTTCTTTCCTACTGTGGCAAGACTTAACTTTTTTAGCCTTTATTCTCTTTATCATCAATTGATAAAGAATCCTCACCTGCGTAAAAAATGTCTGTCGATAGAATTCCAGTCTGTGGATGCTCAAAACTTTTCTGTATGATGCTCTGATCTCCCAAGTTTGGACTCTGTTTTCAGTGTCCCCATAAATAGGCTAGACCCAAGAGAATTATGCTCAATGCAATACTAGGATCCCCTTGGTTTCAACTTTTCCTTGAACTCATGAATCCACCAGCCATCTTCAAGGTGGACCCATAGCTGGCCACAGTAGTGGGAATGATTTCCTACTCAAATGCAGCTGTGTGATTCCATCCTTAGCAGCAAGAAAGGCATGTATGCAGAGTGAGTTTATCCTGTGTCCTTGGGAAACTGTGGTGCTTATTTTAAAATATGTGAAGGAACCTCTCTATAAAAGGATTCCTCACATTATGGCAAATGTGTGTCTAAATTGTGTCTTTTAAAAGTATTAATAATATGCTGTGAAATTAGAATAATAAAGGCACTTACATGTATCTTTAAATAAACTCACACTTACATCAGTGAATTGAAATTTTTTCTGCCCTATCAACAGCAGTATGTTTGACATTCTCATCTTTTTTTTATGAGCTGAATATTGTCATGATGGTAGAAGGCTAATGACCATTGTGACAGAGGTTGACAGAAGTCTTAAAATATTCACCCTTCACATCTTCAGGAAGAAAATAGAAAAGATTTATATAATATGTAGACAACACAGAATGGTCCAAATGAAATTATGCATTTCTTAACTCCATAACAAAATATGGCATAGAGCATGTGTTAGGCAAAAGTGAACCAAAGATGTTCTAATGCAGCACCCTGAATGAATGACTAAACCTGCAGTCACTTTCGCTCTTGACTGCTGCATGGAAAATTCGCATTAGGAAGCAATTATCTTACACTGAATGTAGAAATATCACATGGTCAAGATGGGACATAGACGCATCTGTGACAATTGTGTAGATATCTTATCAATAAAGGGGTGCTGAAAATTAGTTTGCATTTAACCAAGAAAGAGCTAGCACCTGTGGTTTTTAAGCCATTCTCATTTTAGACTTAATGTCATTCTCAGCAAGATCTAATTCTAAAAGCATGCAGGATATTGGGAAATAATTACAAATATAAAAAACTGTTTCTGCATTCTCTGTAGCTACTAAATATAATGCTACTATCACTTGACACTTAATTCACTTGTAAAACTTCTGTGCACAGAGCTACCTATACTTCTGATGTGTATATCTGTTTGTACAACGTTCCCTCATCTTTGGATGGCATTGATCTTACATTGCAAAACACTTCACTTATTGTTACTAATAACTACTTTAACTTTCCTAAATTTTTTCATTAAGAAATCATCTCTGTGTTTTGTAACAATACTATAAACCCTACAATTTGTGTTATGTAAATAGTCATTTACCTTCTATAGTATTTATAGTTATAATTAAGAGCATTGTGATTAATTTGTATAGATTGATTCCTTAGTCATCAACTTTACTAAACTCAAACTGATTCCAAACGTTGGTCCACGGATAAAATAATTCTGGATTTCAAGAACTCAGGGGGTAGCCATGGAAAATCCTTTTTTCGTTGAACAGAAACCAGTCTAAATGCTACGTTAAGAAGAGGAGGAAAAAAGTCAAAAGATACATAAAAACAATGTGTTTTGAACTGGCAAAGATAGTCAGCCACAACACAGTAAAAGGAGAGCGCCAACTTCTACAGGTTTGAGCTACCTCTTCCACATGTACCCCCCCACACACACACAAACATGCATGCACACAAATAAATAAATGATAAATAAATAAATGTAATGGAAAAAAATTAAAATGTGATTGGAAACAGTAAAGACCTAATACACTTAGACATTGCATTTCTCTCTTATTATAAATTAAAAATCCATATCTTTGGTGATAATCATTAATTTTTATTGCCATTTTCCACCAATTTCAATAAACAGATCTGCTTAATTCATGAACCAATGCTGGGTAATACAGTGGTTCTTTGTATAGATAAGTCCCCATGAGATCAGGCACTCACACTGGATTTCTGCCTTCCAGAATGGTCATGGAGTAGCAATGACTAATACTCTCCTAATGTTGTCTCAGTCAAATTCATCATTCATATTGCTTAACATGGCTTCTCACAAAATATTCACATCGGAGCTTTGGAATGGCATAAATTATTTCAAGTGGCCGATGCTACATTCTGTAAAATCTTTTACTTTAAATGAATAGCTAGTGTGTTTGTTGTTGACAGATGGGAGTGGAGTGAAATCTATGAGTCACAAAGAAGAAGCGGCCCTTCAAGTTACAAAACAGGAAATAAAGAAAAACTAAATCATGAATAAATATGACCTGTACAGAAGAAAGATGAAAAAACCTGTCAAGTTTCATGAGTTTTCCTCCTTTTCACAGATAATTCAGTGTAAGTGGGTCAATCATTATTTTGTCCTTCAATTCTCTTAAAGTTTTTTTTTATATGATCTCAAGCAGTGTTAATTTAGATTTTTTTCTTTGATATTTAGAGAATCAGGAGGAAGACAGTGTGTCCTTTTGCCATCATAAAACAACACACACTCTGTTAAGAAAAAAAGTAATAACACATGATAGAAAAGTTAGCACAAATATAAAGCAAATCATGTGGAATAGCAGGAATGGCAGGGCAGGTAGAGACATGTTGGCTCATCCTCATCAGCTTAAACAATGAAACCCTATATGGACAGCTCAACAAAACTGCCATATATGGGCTACCCATGCAGGCTTCAGCATCGCCAGGGCATAAATTTTGTTCACTTTCATTTCATTTCATTCCTGGCAGGGCTACATGGAAGTCACCTTGAGCCTCAGTAAACACCAAGACACTATATATGATATCATTTGCTATCTTTGTAATTAATGTAAATAATTTACTATAATAGAATGTAACTATAATAATATGGTCTGATTAATAATTGAGTCAAGAACAAAAAAAATCACCTATAGATTTCTGATGAGAATTAAGGCAATCTAAAGGCAAACAGAAGTAAGGAAGTCAACCCTCTTGGTGAGTGTGAATGCTTATAATCATCTGATTGACAAAAATCTCTAACAATATATTCACCATTGGTGCTTTCATACATCACTGTATGGAATAGACAAATAGTAAAGTGGCTTTGGTAAGCAATCAGATCACAGCTAATAGATTGAATTTGTGCATTCTTCAATCCAAAGGTTCCATTCTAATACATGTGTTTAAAAGGAATTTCAATAAATCCTTTTTTATAATTTTTTAAAAATTTATTTTATTTTTTAAAAAAGAAAACAAGCTATCTTTTTTCATTTTATAGACCAAACCCATTTCCCACTCCCTCCACTCCTCCCATACCCTCCACCAAGCACCCACTACACCCACCATCCACTCCTCAGAGAATGTAAGGCACATTGCTTTGGGGAAAGTCCAAGGCCCTCCCTACTATATCTAGGTTGAGCAAGGTATCCCTCCAAAGAAAAAGGCTCCCATAAAGCCAGTACAAGCAGTAGGGATAAATCCCGGTGCCACTGTCAGTGGCCCCATAGTCTGCCCCAGTCATACAACTGTCACCCACATTCAGCGGAACTAGTTTTGGACCTTTGCTATTTCTTTCCCTGTCTGGCTGGAGACAGTGAGCTCCCATTAGCTCAGGTAAACTGTTTCAGTGGGTGTGTCCATCGTGGTCTTGAGCTCTTTGCTCATATTCTCACTCGTCACTCTTCAAATGGACTTTGGGAGCTCAGCCCGGTGCTCCACTGTGGGTCTCTGCCTGTTTCCATCAGTTGCTGGATGAAGGTTCTGTGGTGATATTTAAGATATTCATCAATCTGACTACTAGGCTAGGCCAGTTGGGGCACCCTTTCCACTACTGTTTAGGGTCTTGTGGATTCCTGGGAATTTCACTAGAGCCAGGTTTCTTGCTAGCCCCATACTGACTCCCTCAATCGAAATATCTCTTTCCTTGCTCTCATCTCTCTCCTTCCTCCATCTCAACCATCCTGTTCCCTCAAGTTCTCCTCACCTCCCCTTCCCTCCTCATACCCTTCTGCCCTCTTCTCACCCCACCCAACCCCATGTTCCCAATTTTGTCAGGTGATCTTGTCTATTTCCCCTTTCCAGGTGGATCTGTGTATGTTTTTCTTAGGGTTCACCTTGTTACTTAGCTTCTCTACGATCATGAATTATAGGCTCAATATCCTTTGCTTTACAGCTAGTATCCACTTATGAGTGAGTACATTCCATATTTATGTTTCTGGGTCTGGTTACCTCACCGGGGATGGTCTTTGCTAGTTCTATCCATTTGCCTGCAAAACTCAAGATGTCATTGTTTTTTAGTGCTGAGTAGTACTCTAATGTGTAAATGTGCCACATTTTCTTTACCATTCATCGGTTGAAGGGCATCTACGTTGTTTTCAGGTTCTGATTATTACAAATAATGCTGCTATGAGCATAGTTGAACAAATGTCCTTGTAGTATGATTGAGCATCTTTTGGGTATATACCNAATAATGCTGCTATGAGCATAGTTGAACAAATGTCCTTGTAGTATGATTGAGCATCTTTTGGGTATATACCCAAAAGTGGTATTGCTGGGTCCTTAGGTAGGCTGATTCCCAATTTTCTGAGAAACAGCCATACAGATTTCCAGAGTAGTTGTACAAGTTTGCATTCCCACCAGCAGAGGAGAAGTGTTCCACTTACTCCACAACCTCTCCAGCATAAGCTATCATTGGTGGTTTTGATCTTAACCATTCTAACTGGTGTAATATGGTATCTCGGAGTTGTTTTGATTTTCATTTCCCTCATGGCTAAGGATGTTGCCATTTCTTTAGGAGTTTTTTGACCATTTGAGATTCTTCTGTTGAGAATTTTATGTTTAGTTCTAGACCCCATTTTTCAATTGGGTTATTTGGAATTTTGATGTTTACATTCTTGAATTCTTTATATATTTTATATATCAGTCCTCTGTTTGATGTAGGGTTGGGAAGATCTTTTCCCATTCAGTAGACTGCCTTTTTGTCTTATTGACTGTGTCCTTTGCTTTATAGAAGCTTCTCAGTTTCAGGAGGTCCCATTTATTTATTTAGTTAGTTAGTTTCTCTCAGTGTCTACTGGGGTTATGTTTAGGGTGTGATCTCCTGTGCCCATGCATTGAAGGCTACTTCCCACTTTCTCTTCTATCAGGTTTAGTTTGGTCAGATTTATATTGAGATCTTTAATCCATTCGGACTTGAGTTTTGTACATGGGGATAGATATGGATCTATTTTTATTCTTCAACATGTTGACATTCAGTTATGCCAGGACCATTTGTTGAAGATGCTTTCTTTTTTTCTATTGTGTAATTTTAGCTTCTTTGTAAAAATAATGTGTTCATAGGTGTGTGGAAAAATATGTGGATCTTCTATTCAATTCCATTGGTCAGCCTCTCTGTTTTTATGTTAATACCAAGCTGTTTTCATTACTGTAGCTCTATAATAGAGCTTAATGTCAGATATGGTGATGCCTCTAGAAGTTCATTTGTAGTACAGGATTGTTTTGGCTATTTGGGGAGGTTTGTTTTTCCATATGAAGTTGATTATTGTTCTCTCAAGATCTGTGAAGAATTGTGTTGAGATTTTGATGGGGATTTCATTGAATCTATAGATTGGTTTTGGTAGTATTGCTGTTTTTATTATGTTGATCCTACGTATCCAAGAGCATGGGACATCATTCCATTTTCTGGTATCTTCAATTTTTTTCTTCAAAGACTTGAAGTTCTAGTTGAACAGGTCTTTAACTTCTTTGGTTAGTGTTACCCCAAGATATTTTATGTTTTTTGTGGCTATTGTGAAAGGTGGTGTTTCTCTGATTTCTTTCTCAGCTTCTTTANGTGTCCTTTGCTTTATAGAAGCTTCTCAGTTTCAGGAGGTCCCATTTATTTATTTAGTTAGTTAGTTTCTCTCAGTGTCTACTGGGGTTATGTTTAGGGTGTGATCTCCTGTGCCCATGCATTGAAGGCTACTTCCCACTTTCTCTTCTATCAGGTTTAGTTTGGTCAGATTTATATTGAGATCTTTAATCCATTCGGACTTGAGTTTTGTACATGGGGATAGATATGGATCTATTTTTATTCTTCAACATGTTGACATTCAGTTATGCCAGGACCATTTGTTGAAGATGCTTTCTTTTTTTCTATTGTGTAATTTTAGCTTCTTTGTAAAAATAATGTGTTCATAGGTGTGTGGAAAAATATGTGGATCTTCTATTCAATTCCATTGGTCAGCCTCTCTGTTTTTATGTTAATACCAAGCTGTTTTCATTACTGTAGCTCTATAATAGAGCTTAATGTCAGATATGGTGATGCCTCTAGAAGTTCATTTGTAGTACAGGATTGTTTTGGCTATTTGGGGAGGTTTGTTTTTCCATATGAAGTTGATTATTGTTCTCTCAAGATCTGTGAAGAATTGTGTTGAGATTTTGATGGGGATTTCATTGAATCTATAGATTGGTTTTGGTAGTATTGCTGTTTTTATTATGTTGATCCTACGTATCCAAGAGCATGGGACATCATTCCATTTTCTGGTATCTTCAATTTTTTTCTTCAAAGACTTGAAGTTCTAGTTGAACAGGTCTTTAACTTCTTTGGTTAGTGTTACCCCAAGATATTTTATGTTTTTTGTGGCTATTGTGAAAGGTGGTGTTTCTCTGATTTCTTTCTCAGCTTCTTTATCATTTGTATAAAGGAGGGCTACAGATTTTTTTTGAGTTGATCTTATATCCTGTCACATTACTGAAGGTATTTATCAGCCATAGGAGTTCCTTAGCAGAGTTTTTGGGGTCATTTACATATACTATCATATCATCTACAAATAGTGAAAGTTTGACTTCTTCATTTCCAATTTGAATTCCCTTGATCAGTTTTTGTTGTCTTATTGCTCTAGACAGAACTTCAAGAACTATGTTGACAAGATAGGGAGAGAGTGGACAGTCTTGTCTTGTTCCTGATTTTAGTGGAATCACTTTGAATTTCTCTCCATGTATTTGATGTTGGCTGTCGGCTTGCTGTATATTGCTTTTATTATGTTCAGCTAGTACTTCAGAGTTCCTCTCTTGGTTCTCTCTGTGTAGTAGCAGACTGTGTTTCAGAGTTCCACTGAGGTTGCGGGGGTGGGGGGATAGGAAAGTTTGGGGTTGGAATGGGACTTGTAGCTTGCAGGGTCCAATGGATGGAATGGGCTTTAATAAATTAGGCATCTATATTAGGAGAACTGAATATAGTCATGCCAGAGAACACTACTGTAGATATATAAATAAGATTTATGTGGATCTACATACATATATGTTTTTATTTATTACCTTGTATAGTAAGACAGCTGCTGAGAATGTATTCCTTAAGAATAAAGGCATTTGTAATTTTTTTTGAGACCATGATATAATCATATCACATCTTCCTTCCCTTTCCACTTTTCTAACTCTTCCATGTAACCCCCTTACTCTCATTCAAATTCATGGTCTCTCTCTTTGTCTTTAATTATTGTTACAATTAGCATATAAACACATCATGGTTAACTTGTAATATATCACTTGTGTGTCTATGTCTTCAGGGCTGACCTTTGGTATGATGTAATCAATTGGTGTGGTCTTCTTCCCTGGGGAAGACTATTTTTTTTTACTCTTAGCATTTCTTGGTTGTCTGTAGTTCTTTTTTCTTTAATTAAGTCCTCTGAGCTTTCCCCCTTTCATGTTTATAATTCTATTGACAGGCTCCTTAATCATGTCATGTTTAAACATCCATGTTGGTCAGACTTTGTGGATTTAGCTGCTCTGATGTTTCTAAGAAACAGGATCTCTTTGTTCCTCTGGCTTATAATCTTTCTGTCCCATTCTTCTACGGAGATCCCAGAGCTTTGGATACAAGATTTATCTACCAGGTAGGACTGAGCTCCACAGCTATCTATTCTGAGTAGTTGTAGTTTTCTATAACAATCTTTATCTGTTGCACAGAGAAAGTTTCTTAATCAGAGGTGATAACTGTGCTTATGTGGGTAGAAGTGTTAATATTTAGAATGCTTATGGATTATTGTTGGGGAAGGGCTGCTTGTTCTTCCCGGCCACCCATCTAGCTTAGACCCTAAATAATCACAAAGTGTAATTATTAAAACACTGCTTTGGTCATTAGCTCTAGCTTGTTATTGGCTAACCCTCACATCATAATTTAACCCATCTCCATTAATCTGTGTATCACCACATGGCAGTGGTTAATGGCAAAGTTTCAGCATCTCTGACTCTGGCAACAGCTCCATGGCATCTCCCTCTCTGCCTCCCTTCTCCCAGCATTCAGGCCAGTTTTTTCCACCTACCTAAGTTCTGCCCTATCAACAGGCCAGGGCAGTTTCTTTATTCATTAACCAATAAGGGCAACACATAGACAGAAGAACCTCCCACACCATTTCCCCTTTTCTGTTTACATAATAAAGAAAGGTTTTAATTTTTACATAGTAAAATTACATATAACAAAACAGGTATCAAGCAAGAATTACAGTTATAATATTTTATTTACTTTATCTTTTATCATAACTAAGGAAAACTATAACTATGTATTTTTAACTCTATCAGAGACTCCAGAAGAATATATTACCTAAGTAAACAGGAAGTACACTCTAAGCAACTTCCAAAACTCTAGAATTGACAGAGACATTTCACTGCCTAGACAGTTACCCAAAATTCTGTAACATTGGGGCACCTATCTTCCACCTACTGGCTCATAGTATCTTGCAGACCATGAACTTAAAATAAAGGAGCCAGAAAACTAGAGCTAGCTCTGATCTAATAGCCTCTTCCCTGAGGACTGGTTTTCATGGTAACAGAAGGTGACATGCAAGCTTCCAAAAAGAAGAAGCAGCAGAGTTGCAGAGCTATGATGCCTATGTACCACAGCAGTGGTCATCACAGCCCAGTAGGACACAATAGTGATATGCGTTCTTTGAAGGTTACCAACAGTTCTTTAGTTGATCTTATGGCCTACTCAGTAAAGACATCATTGAAAATAATTGCTATGAGTTTCTGATATGAAAAATTGCAATGTGAACACAGGGCACTTTCAGCTGTACCTATGGCACTACATACAAAATGTAGAGTAAGACTCCATGCTTATTGTATTATTGTCTAGGATTGTATATGGCTAATATAGGTAAAAATGAGAATAACCAAATGTATTATTTTAGTTTGAAACATTGCAATGTTTATAGCATAACCATTTACTCAACAAAGGTCTGGATTTCTAAAAAATAGTCACCTAGGAAATGAAAAGCTGCCAAGAGGTGAAAAGGAGAAATCATTCTTAAGTACCACCTATTCGCTTATGCTACTCTCTAGTTGATAAGCAATTTAGAAGTAATTCTTTTTCCAGGGTGGAGGAGAAATAGCATTGAGCACCTTCCATGTCCCAGACAGTTGCTTTAGCACTGAACCACATCCCAGCCCTAAAGAAACAATACTTCAACACCAGATTCCATGAGTGAATCCAGCCCTGTAATAAAATCATAGAAATGGTTCTCAAACAATCTTCAGATTCTAATTTCCTTTCCTGTCTCACAGACACTCTTCCTGCTTTCCTTACTTTATCAGAAGGTTTGATTATGTTTTAAGGATGTAGAGTGATTACGTTATTTTGTTGTGCCCAAGTCACAACCCCCAGAGAGACCACCAGGATCCAGTCAAGTCCAGAATGCAAAAGCAAGGTTTATTCAGAACTCTATACAGCCAGACTGGGGTCTCGTCCCCTACTCATCGCAGCACAGCAGGAAGCAGAGCCCCCTCATCATTTGGGGCTGACATTATATAGGCAAAAACCGCAAGCCAGGTTCATTTTGAGTCAAAGGAGTTAGTCTTACATAACAGCAGGTGTCTCATCTCTAACAAGCCCCCTCCCCAAAGTGGTTATGTGCACCAAGTACCCCTTCCCCAAAATGGTTATGTCTAGCAGGCCCCGGTTATGTCTAGCAGCCCCCCTTCCTCAAAGCCCTCCCTGAAATGGTCAACTTTTATGCTCCCTGAGAGACCACAGAGCTAGGTGTTAACAAGTGGCCTGTTGCCAGGATGCCAGGAGCACTTTGTGAGCTCAGTGCCCTACCTAGACATCCTCTTTTCAACCAGCCCTAGATACCTTGCATTTGAACACAGTGCACCAATTAGTTACTAAGCAAGCAAAAAGTTCCTTAAAATTCCCATGGCTTTACAACTTGAGAGTTTATGCCTAATAAAAGACAAAACTCTGATCTTGTAAGTTACGCAGTGTCCAATAAGACTCGAGTATCACAAGCATAACATGTGGATTCTGCATCAGTGGAAGAAGCAAACAAATTTTATAACTTTGATAACTCCAATATTTCTGTTGCAGTTTCTCCAAGTCCTGTTCCTTAGTCCCTTAAATCTTGTGTCCACTCTCTATTTTATTATAAGCATATAAACTGTGCTGGCTAGTTTTATATCAATTTGGCACAGCTAGAATCATCAGAGAAGAGGAAGCAAGCTAGTAGGAAGAATTCCTTAACAGCCTCTACATCGCCTCCTGTCTCCAAGTTCCTACCCTCCTTTGGTTCCTGTCCTACGGTGCAGAAGTGTAAGCCAAACAAACCCTTTCCTCCCCAATTTGCTTTTGCTTCATGGTGCTTCGCCACAGCAATAGTAAGCCTAACTAAGAGAAATTGTTACCAGGAAAGTGGGGCACTGCCATGACAGATCTGATGATGTTGTTTTAAGGAAAATTGTGAGAGAACTTTGGAACTCTGGGTTAGAAATGCCAATAGTGTAGATAGCTCAGTGGGCTATTCTGCAGCTGCTTGGAAGATTAGAATGTTTTGAAGCCATGCAGACAATGGATGACTGACAGGTAGAGTTTCAGAGGGAAAACTATACCAAGTCACCTTTTTGTGAAGAATCTATGGTGGTGTCTGATCAACTGAACTTGAAGAATCGGCTCTGATTAACAAGAGATCAGAACCACAAAAGCAAAAACTTTGCTTTCCTGGGACAATGCATGCTAGTTAGCTGGGGCTGAAGAATCAGCTGTGATTAAGAAGAGATCAGAATCACTGTTTTTGATCTTGGCCATTCTGTCAGGTGTAAAATGGGCTCTCAGAATTGTTTTGATTTGCATGGCTAAGGACATTGAGCATTTATTTAAGTGTCTTTCAGCCATTTGAGATTCATCTGTTGAGAGTTCTCTGTTTAGGTCTGTACCCCATTTTTATTGGATTATTTGTTCTTTATCGAGTTTATCGAGTTCTTTGCACATTTTGGAGATCAGTCCTCAGTTCCATGTGGGGTTGGTGAAGATCTTTTCTGTGGCACCTGTACCACGGTACTATGCCTATAGTGCAGAGCCTGCACTACAGGACCATTCGCGAGCCGAGCAAGGGCCTGGAGATTTAAACACACTGAGACACACAGATAGAGACACGAGTCATCCTTGAAACAGGAATACCTTTATTGTATCCAGGGGCAGCTTATATAGGGATCCTTAACTGATAGCCACGCCCCAGTCAAACCCAACAGAAACCACTCCCCTGCCATCAGGAACTCCTGAGGGTCTCATGCTCAGAACAGCTGCAAGCATAACACATTGCTTTCAAGAAATTCAGGATCTGAGGGTTCACAGCTCCCAATACTTTTCCCGTTCTGTAGGCTGTCATTTTGTCTTGTTGACCATGTCCTTTGTTTACAGAAGCTTCTCAGTTGTAGAAGGTCCCATTTATTAATTGTTGCTCTCAGTGTCTGTGCTACTTAATGGGTTGGACAGCTTATGCTGGAGAGGATATTGGGTAAAGGGAACACTACTCCACTGCTGGTGGGGGTGCAAACTTATACAATCACTTTGAAAATCAGTATGGCAATTTCTCAGAAAATTAGGAAACAATCTACCTCAAGTCCCAGCAATACCACTTTTGGGTATGTACCAAAAAAATGCTCAGTCATACCACAAGGGCTCAACTGTATTCCTAGCAGCATTATTTGTAATAGACAGAACCTGGCAACAATAAACCCGCCTCTCAAACAAAGAATGGATAAAGAAAGTGTGGTACATTTACACAAGGGAGTTCTACCCAGTGGTTAAAAAAATAATAATGACATTTTGAAATTTGCAAGCAAATTGATGGATCTAGACAAAAAAATATATTGAGTGAGGTAACCCAGACCCAGAAAGATAAATATAATATGTACTAACTCATAAGTGGCTTTTACACCTAAAGCAAAGAAAAACCATCCTGCAGTCCACAACCCCAGAGAACATAGACAACAAAGAGAACCCTAAGAGAGACATACATGGATCTACATAGGAAGGAGGAAAAGACAAGATTTCCTGAGTAATTTGGGAGCATGGGGGTCACATGTGAAAGTAGAAGAGGAGATGGGAAGGAGGGAGGGAGGGAGGGAGGGGAGCAGAATAAATGTATAGTCAATAAAAAACAATAAAAGAATAAGATCAAGATACATTGTATGTAAAATTTTAAATGAAAATTTAATTAAAAAATAAAAAAGAGACCAGAACCACTGAGGTGAAATATTCTGGGAAGTGTTTCCTCAAAGTCAAAGAAGCTGAGTCCCAAAGGTCACCAAGGTTGTTCCTCATGTTAACAGCTAAACTTGATACTGTAAAAGTTACCCACATGGTACTGGTTTTGCAGGCTTGAAGGGGTCATGGAGAGCATCTGAGACCTGGTACTTTGTGTCCAGGTTGGAGTCCCTAAAGAGAGCAAGGAAAGGCTAATGGTGAAAGTTCAGACTAGTTGCAGTAAGAGACCCTAGCATGTTGGAGATGAGGTGACCACTAAGAACAGCAGCAATGGCTCCAGAGGAGCAGCTGGAGTCTAGAAGACAAGCTGGGTGTGCTGCAGAGGGCAGAGTCAGGAAAAAAAAAAGACCTAAGCCCCTTGGAGGAGCCCAGAAGAATATGAGCAATCCCAGATATTGGACATTGAGTTATTTACACTTTTGGAGTTGGGTTTTGCTTTGATCTGATTGTGATTTGCCTTGGTTCTTACCTCTTAATGTAAGAAAGTATTTAACTTATTTTTAATTTTATATGAGCCCACATTTAGAAGACTTTGGACTTTAAAAGAGATTTAGGGACTTTTAGAAAGATTGAATTTTTAAAGTACTTGAATTTGTGAAACTATGTGACAATGTTTTATATTGTTGATGTGGGATTCCCCTCTGTATTCTGTGAATATGTTTTATTAACATTGGTTAATAAAGAAACTACTTTCAGCCAATGGCTTAACAGAGTAAAGCCAGCTGGAAAATCAATAGAGATGTAGAGAGAGAGTAGGCGGGTCGAAAATATTCCATATAGCTGCTGAATGAGAGAAAGGCTCTCGAACCTTACCAGTAAACCACAAGCCTCATGGTGAAATAAAAAATAATTGGAATGAGTTAGTTTAAGATGTAAGAGTTATTGAAAAACACCTGAGCTAATAAGCCAAGCAGTGTTTTCATTAAATAGCTTCTGTGTGATTATTTTGGGTCTGGGTGACTAGGAAATGAACAAGCAGCCTCCACCTACATATTGTGACGTTTTTATTAATCCTTAACAGTGGCATGTTTGAGTGTCAGATTGACAAATGGCTAGTTTCATGTCAGTTTGACACAAACTAGAGTCATCAGAGAAGCAGAAACAAGCCAAGAAGGAGCCCCTCCATGACTTCAGCTTCTGCCTCCAGGTTCCTTCCCTGCTTGTGTTCCTGTCCTGACTTCCTCTAATGATAAACTGTGATGTGAGAATGGCCAAATGAACCATTTCTTCCCACATTTGATTTTGGCCCTGATATCTAATCACAACCCTAGCAGTCCTACGAGATAAATCATACCTGAAGCTATCTTCAAAATTAGAACTACAAAGAGCTCTGTAACGTAGCACGCAGACTATAGTTTTATTTCTTTACAGCTCATTCCTACTGGATCTGCTCTTTAGCTGGTGCTTTTTGCTAGAGATCTTCAGTTCTTTCAGACTGTCACGTCAGTCCAAGAACTACTCTCCTCGCCCAAACCCAAACCAAGGGTTTAAACTACTTTTATAGGGAGTTAAGAGTTCTGTGTGTTTTTAAATTTCTGCCCAACCACCTTTCCATTCCCTAACTCTAATCAAATGCATTGTATTATTCAATTTCCTCTGCATTCAGACAAAATCTGTCTTCAAACGATGCCTCCAAAGGACTTCCTACCCTAAATACAGGTACTCAGTTGTTCATCTTCTTCAGCTACCGTTCCCGGTTTTTCTTCAGATACCAAATACACTTCGGCCTCTGGAAACCTAGCCTGTTATTCTTACATTCTTGTCACAGCTTTGTGGTTTTTAAGAACATTGTTATCATCAACGGAGCCTTTCCTTTGCACATTTTCCTCATGTGGCCCTTTCCCAATACCCACTGGTTCCTCTGTTTCTTGGCTCCTATTACATTCTTTATGCCTTTTCCCAGTCTAGTCAAGGCATCATCATGGTTTTTTTTTCTTTGTTCTCTAAATCCTCCAGTTTAATAATGCTGTCTTTAATCAGAATCTCATAAGTGTCTCTCTACAGATAGATCCAAAATATACACCCTAATCTTAGACTTTCCTGAATCTCCACTGTTTCATTATGTGTCTCACCCTAAAGAGTCTACCAGCAATAAAATGATTCTACCCAGAACCAAGTATGGAAGCCCTAAAACTTCTGTCTCCACAACTACAGATAATAACACCAACTTAGGCTTTTCAAATAAACTAAGAACTTCTTGTTTATCTGTAATTCTTGTGTGCTTCAGCTCACTCTACAATGTTAAGGATTAGAACTCCCCAGTGTCTGTAGAACCATGATCTTCTTTGGGAGTTTGGATCCTCTTGTAACCTATAAGCTTGGTCTTGTGACAGTGTTAGGTATTCTTTTAGCCCTACCTCCACATGCAGCTTCTTCTCTCCCAGTTAAAACTAACACAACTTCTGCCAAACAAAACTTTTGATCAAAGCACAGCTCTAATTACATGGTTTTCTGAAGTTATCAGCTACCTACCTGTCTGATCCAGCTTCAAGGATTGTATGAAATATTCAGTAAATGGTAGCTTCTCTACCTGTGATGCTACAACTGTATCAATTCTTCATGATATATGTATATAATGTAGACATATACATCATATATATTCTTGCCGAATTTCCCTTCTACTTCCTCTCCAACATAACATTTTCTCATGTTTCTAGGAAATAAATCTCATTTTCCTTATTTTTACCTATCAAAATACCATCTATATCTCTATATTATCACTTCTACAAAAGTGTGTTATAATTTCACTGGATAAATATGCTTTCTTTGTTTGCTTCTAGGCAATAGTACTGAAATTCACACCTAAATAAAGTTTATGTAGCACATATATTTTCTCTACAAAGCAGATCTGGTATTTTGCTTAGAAACACTAACCGGGCCTTAAACAGTGTGCTTGAGGTCTTATTAAAGAGATAAATTGCCAATAAATGTATATATATATATATATATAAAACCACATGTTATTGGATAACCATTTATAGGGCTCGTGTCTGGGGAAGACTAATTCCTCCTCTCTCAGCACTCATTAACTACCTCCAGTTCCTCCTCTAGGATTGGGGATCACACGTGATTAGCCCACGAAACTTAAAAGCAACATTTAATGGATTCAGTAGATTTTTTGCATGTATGTATGTGTGTAACTGTAATTACTGAAGAAAAAGGGGCCATGAATTTGAAGGCAGCAAGGGAAGATTTGTAGAGAAAAAAAGGAAGTAAAGAAATGATGAAGTTGTATTTTAATTAAATAATTAAAAAATAATTCCTATTTTTTCTTATGTGAAATAATATGTAAGTGATATCACTAGATACAATGGGCAATAGAATCTTCTTTACAGTATAAAAAGAAACTAGAAATTAGAACACTATTCTTCAACTTCACTGTATGCCTATATTGCTCATCTCAAATTTTTCTTAGTTATGAATTTATCTGTGATTGATCATAAAATACAGAGATTTCTTGGTGGCTTACAAATGAATTTTATCAAGTAGGTAAATTAGCAAATGTGGAATCCATAAATAACGAAATTGACTGTATATTTCTCTTTGATAATATCTTTCTAGAAACAGTTACCAATAAATCTTGATTGCCTGTTATCTACACCATTATGCAATCTTTCACATTTTGAATTTGGCCTGGTGGCATATTTTGACCAATAAAACATTATACAGTATACAGAGAATTATATTAGCAAAAATTTGAAAACAATTTGTACCTTAAAACCAAGCTCTTAGAATTTCCCCACCCATATAAAGAAGCAAGGGCTACCAGACTAGAGGACCGTAACCAAGAAGATAGTTGATCTTTCTCATTGCTCTAGGTTTTCTCTTGTTGCTGTGATAAAATTCTCTGGAAAAAAAATTAGTAAGTTAAGGGGGAAAGGGTTTGGTTAATCTTACATGGACAAGTCATAGTCCATCATGGAGGGAAGTCAGAACTGAAACTCAAACAGGAGCTTGAAGCAGAAACTGTAGAAAATTACTGCTTGCTGACTTACTGTCGGACTCAAACATAGCTAGCTTCCTAGGGATGGTGCCACCCACAGTGGGATGGGTTTCCTGCACCAATCATCAATCAAAGTAATCCCCTACAAACATAGACCAGCCTATTATAATCAATTCTTCAAATAAGTCTCTCCTCTCAGATAACTAATAACTCAAGGTATGTCATGTTTAAAGCTAACTAATATAGTCGTCAAATATGTGAATGAGACCAGCCATAGTCAAGTCACAAGATGATCTTAGTTACACAAGTGATTACATCACTCAGTTACAAAAATCAAACATTGCAAATGAATGCCTGATTGTGAGCTAATAGAACACTTTTCATCTTTAAGTCCCTCCCTGAACTTTAGGGTAATCTGCTAAGAAATAATAGATATTTATGTAACCTCTATTCCTCAGGTCAATAATTTCAAGCATTAAAAATGTATACTTTAAAGATTTTATCTGCAAGCAGATACTTTTTCCAGTCTTAACCAAAATCCCCTTCCTAGTTCTGTCTGATAATGAGTTGTCTCCTTTCGATTCTTAGCAGCATGAGTGCTCAAGGAAGAAATTAAATGACATCTTGCCACCCAACCTCATTTGAAGCTGTGCAGTTTCTCAGGTCCTCCATAGTCCAGCAAAGAAGTAACATCCCCAAAGCCATTGCCTCCCTCGATGTCACCTAGCAGAAGCATTTCTCTGGAGACAGCAGCACCATTTTTAACCTTCTCTATTTTCAACTTCTTTTTTATACCAGCAATAACACTACAAAATTGTCTGAATTCTACAACATTTTAAAGTTTTCTTAACTGCTTCCTATTCCAGTTACATTGTGATATATGAGAACTAGAACAATTTTATTTGATTGATGAAGTTTTAGAAATGCATTCATTAGTATTTTATTATATATAAACTGTAAAGAAAACCCTAGTGTTTTCTTCTTATAATGGAATATGAAATGTAGAGGTAAGAGACAAAGCAAAATAAAGTGTGTGCCTAAACATGCATATGAATATAATGATGAATGCATATCTCAAGATCATACTTATGAAAATAGTAATAAAATTATTTTGATGTTTTCCATTCTTTAATAATAATCCTAACCATTATATAGCACACTAAAGATTTTGGGGTTATCATAAATATTTTTATAAAATACAAAGGCTCTCAAAAGAGAAAACTAAGGTTATGGTTTTTGATATAGTTAAAGTCAGACTTTTAGCATTTAGAAGTTAGTGATCTCTATCAGAAAATTATTATGGCCAAGATACCAGTCTCCTGTCATTTTACGATTATGGTTTTCTTTCTTTAAACTATTCTGTGTGATTATACAGTGACATTAGAAAGTCATCTCTTACAGGAAAAAAGAAGAGCATGAAAATCTTGGACAAGTATGAACCTAAGACTCTGATACCCAAAAGTTACATGAGCAGCCTTGTGTAGCCTGCTTCTCATAACTGGAACAACCACCTCTAGTTTCAAGAAGATAGAGATTTTTTTAAATCTCCATAAACTTTCTTCAGAGCCAGCCTGTTGTGTTTTTAAGTCTCTGAAACTTGATGCTATTGAAAGCTGAAATCTTATTGCAGGAATTTGGAGAGCTTATGACTTAGCAGATGGAAACAACAGAGGTTGGGAAGCTGCTTCCCCACCACTGCGCTCTCCAAAATCACTCTTTGTAAGTGCCAGGACTCACTCACCAAACCAGGTCCTTTGATATAGGCGGTGAGAATGAGTCAGGCCAGGTTGGAGGGATTTCCGCAAAACTGCGACTGAGACAACGTTTATTTCAAGGAATCAGACTTTTTATGCACTTATCTTAATATGGTATAAGGGTGGTTTGCAGGCCTGACAAGATTAATGTCTAACATTAAATGTTCAGCTAAGTTCTACATGCTTCACCAAACTCTAAGGAACACACGGTCACACAGGAGGGCTGGATGATTTACTGCCTGAAGGAGTGCCTTAGTTTCCAGGGAACTAAAAGACGCAAAAAGTGCCCCAAGAGTCACAGGCTAGAACCTTAAGAAGACCATGACACATGCCTCAAGGCAGCTAGACTTAGCCAAGTCCCATGATTTGCTGCTCTTTGGAGTGAGTGCGAGTCAATCTCCACTCCTTTCCACACTTTCAAAAGAGCCAAGGTGATGTCTTTGTTTACATGCCTAGCACTAAAAAAGAAATTATTCTGACATTGTTTAAAACACCAATGAAGACTTGGTGTTTTATTGTAATTAATAAATATTGTAATAAAGGTCAATTCTATCCTCTGGGAGGAGAGATTGGAGTCATCTCTGAACACAAGGAAAGGGGGATTTATTGCAAAGGGACAGGAAGAAGGGCTTGGTGGTTGTACATTTATAAAGAGGAAGAATCAAAGGAAGGAGGATTCTTGCTAAACTGTCCTAATGTGGATCTTCCTAAAAAGGCAAGTCAATAATTTAATCAAAAGACTAAGTGTAAGGGGCTAGAGAGCTGGCTTGGTGCTGAAGGGCACTTGTTGTGTTTCTAGAGAACGTCAATCAACGGTAAGTCAAGTTCGAGAAAGTTGATGCCCTTTCTGACCTTCACAGTCACATGTACACAAAGAGATGACTACCCACAGAGACACCAAACACAGAGACAGACCCACAGACACATACGCACACACTCGCTGAAATACAGAATAATAGGCCTTCATATGAAACAAAAGGCAAGCTGAGAAATTCATTAGGATATCAAAGCTGATGAGTTTCCAGGGGCACAGGATATTATGGCTGTGACAACTTAGAGTCGGCTGAAGGAGGTGGCGCAAGGAGTGTCACAGGAAGACAGGGACAAGGCTCTTGAGAACTTGAAGTTGGTTAAGGAAACTTTTGTCAGCGTGAGGTACAGAATATGCTTCCCACTGTCATTGGTGTCCATTCTCTCTGCTGCAGTAATGCAACTGTAACCACTCTAGCGCCCCATTCTTTTCGTCTTTGACACAGAGAATAGAATATTAATGTCTCTGTGACCCTTCAGCAGGGAGACTGCAAGCAGAATCATGTGAGGATGTGACTCTCAAATTTCTAGGGGAGTTTGAAAAATGGTTGGGTGTTCACATTTTGATTAGCTTTGAGGGTGATATGGGGGTATTGTGATTTATTAAATACTCAGAATGGAAGAGATATGCTCTATTTTTCTTGACAGATTTCAAATTCAGAAGTATGTCTTTTCTCCTGTCCCAAGACAAGATTGAAGAAAGGATAGAAAGATAAATTACAGAAATTCTAATTTCCCCAAACATAGAATCATCAAATCTATGCTAATTATACAATAATTGAATAATCTCAATAAAACTGTTTCAGAGACGTAAAGATGAAAGTGTCTCTTTCAGATGGCAGATTATAGAACGTTATTCATTTTACATGGTTTTCATTGCCATCTCAGATCCTGATAGCTCTGGGAATGCCTATAAACATGGTTAACCCAAACTGGTAGTTGATTCAAACCTGATTTGTGTAACCTTTTCACAAAAGTTAGTTCCAAAAGCACAACTATTGACCCTTGAAAACATGATGTACTTTGTTTCTCTTTAAGTTTGGGCAAGTTCAACTCCTGCTTCATTTGCACTCTGAGGGGGCTCCAGGAACTTCCCAGGTATGCTCTCGCTATCCAGAGCTGAACATATTACAGGGATTTCCCATAACTATTTATTATTAAACACTATTATTTGTTGTTAAATGTGCCAGATGCCACTGGTACAGTGAAGCTCAAAGTCAAAGAAAAGCTGTTTTATGGTGGAGAAATAGGCAATAAAAGTGAGTGAAATACATAATTTTGCCATATCCAAATAAATGTGATAAAGAAAAAAATAGCTGATAAATCTCTTATGGTGGATGGTGAGGGTTGTAACTTAAAATAAGGCATGAGGGAATTGATATTTGAGAATGAAATACCTGACCAAAGATCTAATAGAGATGGGAAAGTAAATCTTGACAATATCTGAGAGGAGAGCCCATTTTTAACAACAGGGAGTCCATTTTTAACAACAGAAAGAACAAGAAAGTTCTTGTGGTTGAGTACAGCAATATGTTGAAGCCTCCATCACCTTCCTCCTCTGAGGAGCTCGGCCTTTGCTTCATTCTCACCTGTAGGCTTTTCTCTTTCTTCAAGCACATGTCTGGAAGACATGAATTCTTGTGTTCTTCCATGTATGGAAAGAAGTGGGGTTCTGTAAGACAACTCAGAAATATGTATCTGATTATTTGGGGGCTTCCGTGGGAGTTATTTTTAGACAGAGATATGTATGTTCCTTCTGTTCCTGGATTGTAGATCAAAGAACCATCCTTTCCATAAAGCTGAGCCTTAATGATTTCCTTCTATAATGATCTAGTGGGCAGAGGAGCAGCTGGAAGACAGATACTTTATGAAGTTCAGTCAAATACCCCTTCATGAAAGTCTAAAGGATATTATAACAATATCCACTGTTATATAATGCCTACCATGTGCCAAACATAGTACTGGTCAGTGGGTATTCACTTCTCTACTTCAAATGAGGAAAATAATACTGTAAGAGGTAGGCTAATCTTCCTGTTGCTTCTAAGTGGCACAGCCAGGATGTGCTTGTCTAATTTCAAAACCCCTTTGTTCAACATTTTTTAGAATTTCATGTGTGAATTTTGCATTATATTATTTCCACCCCTTCTCTCTAGACTCCAAATCTTCATACTTCATATACCCTCCACATGCTCCCTCTCATAACATCTTCTTTAATTATTAGTGATATATATATATATATATACCATCTCTATCATCTGTCTCTATCTATCCATACCTATATGGATAAACACAACCTATTTAGAGTTGCTTGTGTGCACATGTGTTTAGGACTGGCCAATTGGGACTGGGTAATATCATGGAACTCATCCCTGGAAAAAACTGATTCCCTTCTCAGAATCATTGACTGATTATAGCTGTTCATCTAAGTATGGGTTTTTATGAAATATCCCCCATCCATATTGTTATTTAAACTAGTATTGTCTTTATGCAAGTATTATTTAGGCCTCTTTATTGTTGAGGTTTCATGGATGCAGCTTCCCTGATATGTCTAGAGTACAACATCAAGCAGAAAATATCCTGGTCCTCTGGTTCTTACAATCTTTTCACAGCCCCCTCTGTAATTTCCCCTGAGAGTTAGGTGTAAAAGGTGCATTATAGGTATATCAATTTGGGTTGGGCACTCCACAGTCAATTATTTTTACACATTTTTATTAGTCATAAGATTCAGTAATAGTGTGTATCTGCTTCAAGTAGAAGCTTCTTTGATAAAGAATGGGAACTATACTTACCTATGGGTATAAGGATAAATATTTAGAATACAGTTAGAAATTATACTGCCCAGGAAAATAGCTGTGGTATGTTCTCTAGGGTCCATGGTGTCTCTAACGATTGGTAGTAGCTGGATAGACCTGAAATACCTTGCATGAATTCCCCCACCCCGTTTAACATTCCTTAAGTCCAATTAGAGAGCTGTTATTTATCCCCAGGAGCCACTATTGCACCATTGGAGATACCTTGCAAGATGATCATTGTAGTGGTTTCCATGTTTTACAGCTCCATAGGACTGCTGCTAACTTTCCTTCCTGGGCAATTTTTATAGCACCTTCAGATACTATGAGAGAAGGTCCTCAGGTAGGATAGCGAGATAGTCCTCAGCCAGCTTCCAGGCCAGTTCTAACTTCATTCTTCCAAGCCCTGTGTGTGAGGCACATGGTATCTTCAGCAATGGAGTTTTGCCCTCAGTTTCATGGCAAATGACAAAAATGTTTTAGAAGTCTCCTACTCTCCTTTGAACAAAACTCAGAAGGATATTTCCCATGCTTAGCACTTGGTTTCTGGTAGTCTAGCTCTTGTGGGGAACATTATCACCCATGTGGCATACATTTTGTTAAATTAATACATATATGTATATAATATTGCATTTATTTGAAGTGAGCTTATAAAATACTCATTCCCTGTGGTTTTTTCAAACATCCTTATTATTTACTCTCCTTCTTTCTTCTTCTTTATTATCTTCCCTCTTTACTCAGTTAAAGTTTCACTGATTCCCTGATTTTTCATATTTCTGCCTCCATAGCACCTGAGTCTTTTTTTCTTTTTTTTATTATTATTAAAAAATTTCCATCTCCCCCCTCCTCCCAATTCCCTCCCCTCCCCCCCTCCATTTCCAGTCCAAAGAGCAG
>LOEQ01003087.1:87969-102406 GCA_001685075.1 Bramus lutescens | reverse complement strand
GTGGACTGAGGGAAGGGTGACCAGCTGTGGACTGCACTGAGGGAAGGGTGACCACCTGTGGACTGTACTGAGGGAAGGGTGACCAGCTGTGGACTGTACTGAGGGAAGGNTGACCAGCTGTGGACTGTACTGAGGGAAGGGTGACCAGCTGTGGACTGTACTGAGTGGAGCGTGCTATTTAGATGAAAGGAAGCAAGCCCAGGAGCAAAGCCCAAAGCAATCAGTGATCCCAGTTTATTTTTATGAAGCGCTAAACAAGAGATGGAAATGGAGAGACAGGGGCTGCTGTGTGTTCTTACAACTTAGAAAAAAATGTTACAATGTTTGTGCATCACATTAACTAAAAATAAAATTACTTTAAATACAATTGGTCATGCTGAACAGCTAAGAATATTACGTTTTGAAGTATTCACAAATTTCCAAATCTAAAGATAATCCCTAATCACTTACTCACTCATTCATTTGTCTCATATTAAGTAGCTTATATTTCTAGAACGTCTATCCCCCTTTGTCTTCTTCCTTTTATTTTTGATTATTTGTTTGTTTGTTTGTTGAAATAATGACTCACACTATAGTCCAACTTGTTCTGTAACTCATTATGTAGCCCAAGGATGACTTGAGCTAGCGTTCATCATCCTGCCTCAGCTTCCTTGGAGGAATGTGTATTCTAAACAAGAACACTATGATAAACGGAGAGATTAAATGTAAAGCAAAATACTTAACAATTGAAACTTGTTTTCATCATCCTCATTACATGGAAGAAGGAAGACATGTTCCTGCCAGGTAAGTTTCATGACATTCAGTGGATTAGCGAATCTTGAAATGGATACTCTTTGCATGGTGTCAACTATTGCTTCCCATGACAGTCATCTTCAAGACAGTCACAAGGGTCCTAGCTGCTTTGTCATCATGCCTGCCTTCTTGTTTGGCCTGCACTCTTCAAGCTGAAACACATGCTACCTTTTATTTTGGTGACTACCTAAATCATTGAAATATTTCAAGACCTACTTAATGACACTTGAGCTGATTTCTTTCCCATCATTTGTACCAATCAAATTGTTACTATCCCCTTGCAAAAAGAGTATGCAGAGCCTCGTGTATTTCAACACATTATCTAATTTCCAATGGCACACAACCCCGCTGCAGATAGGTTGAAACCTCTGAATTACAAACCGTTTTCGCCCCATTAAGAAAGTGGCTTGCGTGGTGTCCTTCTCTATTAAGTTGCTGTTTCTTAGGCAAGCATGACTGTACTGGTGTACAAGAGACAATGGGGCGTTTAACGGGAAACAAGTTTTCACTGGAATATGATTAGATAGCAGAAATCAGCGTTAGTCAAATCTGTAAAATCATGTCAATTAGTTGCATGCAGACAGAAATGAGTCCGGTGGAGTTTGGGGCTGGCACAGTCATGCTGGCAGTGCCCAGTGATTGATACTTCTGAAAACAACGCTGCCTGCAGCCAAGTGTACCTCCATCCCTCGTGCTCTTTTGAGCCTCCGCATTGTTTTCTATCATTTTATTCTGTCTCCCCTGAGGCTTTGTCCTGTCAAATATACCTGTGGCATATATCCGATATACGGAGGCTGAACAGCAAGGTCCAGGAATTAACTCTACCCCTCGGCACAAGAGGATGGAACTGGTATTTCCATAGGGTTGATAATGAAGCTTCAACACAGGAGCAACTTCCCCCAATTCATACAGCCAGATGAGACCACTTTCTTCATTGCTTTATTACACGGTCATTTCACAAGGTGTTGCTCATCAAGCCTGAGAATACCACATTGTCGCCTCCTTTCCCACTCATAACCACGCTCCCCAAGGTAGAGGACCCTTGGTAAGCCCCACTAGATCCAGCCTCTGCCAGTCCACCCGAAATGGTCAGTGCGATGTCCAAGGTGCAGTTGGTCCTTCCCAGTTTGCCCTTGGATTCTTAAACTACTGACATGTCATGAAGAAACGCAAAGGGTTATTACAGACAGAAAAGAGGGTAAAAGCCTATCTTTTGGATCTGGCTTTGCCCACGTGACAAGCCTGTTTTGGTTTCAACCTTGGGTGCCTTTTTTCCTGAATCTCACCTGTGCTTTAGAAGCCCGTGTTGGCAGTCTGTTGTTGCTAAAATGAGGAATAATTCCTGCCTATTAGCAAGAGAGTTTACCTCCAGGATACCACTGAAAATCAGTACAAATCAGAAGAGCTTCAGCAGGAGCCTAAATTAATCTCCAGGAGCCTTTCAGAGCTGTGAGCATTATGAGTCCCCACACAACAAGGTCAGCCCAGTCATGATTTTGGCTCCGCTTCTAAAGTGGAAATGATTTCTGAAAGACAACTTGCCTGTTGACTTATGTTGGGGGGGGGGTTGGTGGAGGGGACACAAAAGCAAAACATTAAGAAAATGTGACTAATCAAGAGCTAGAAGCCTGGAAAACAGAAGCCTCTGATTTGGAATGCAAAGCTGGGATCATGTCTTCTTGTATTTGTCAAAATGGGGAACATAAAATCCTGCTAACCTATTCAGCTAGCTGAAAGGTTTCCATGACAACAGTGGGAACTTGGAACATTCAGTCCTCTTGTCTTCAAAAATAACCTTTCAGTAGAGGCAAGAGACTGTTAACGGCACTAACCCACTTCACCTGAGTAGTCCAAGGTGCCTAGATGGCCATAATCATAGTCTCCCTGTGCTCTGTAAGACCATCGAGGGGTCTGTTTATCCTATATGTGGAACAGAATGTAAGATAATTCAGCCCAGAATAAGCTGTGTTTGATCTCAGCAGGTTACAGCACTTTTGATTCGTACACTCGTTACACACCCACCCCCATCCCTCGCCACAAGAAAGAAAATTTACTTCTATGCAGGGAGTTGGACATATAAAGTTGTTGTGGGTTTTTTTTTCGTGCACTTTAAAGGCAATCAAACTGAAATAGAAAACACAATTATCTCATTTTTTTCTGCCTTAACACCCTTTCTGATATATAATATAGAGGAAAACTGAGAAATATGTGTGTGTGTGCGTGTGTGTGTGTTCCCATGTAATGTACATACTGTATCTCAGTTTTATTTTTGAACTAACACCTTTCTTATATTTGGTGCACACAAATAGCATAGATTATGGATGAATGGCTATAAAATATAAAAAGCATCAAATGTAGGAGACCATGTCTCCAAGCCTGTCTCCATAAAGAACCAAGTCATAATTTAATGAGTGAGCTGATGCAATTAACCTACCTCATTTGGCATTCCTGTTTCTCCGTAAAGAGGCTCTGATTCGTCTGTTGGCCACCATCCAACATGGAGCATCTCTTTCCTTGCTTTAATCAGCCTCTGCCCAGGAGGCACACATTTAGTTTCAAGTATTACAAATGGCAGAATCCCTAAAAACCAGTGGACCACATCAGCCTTTTGGTTGAAAGATGTCTTTCAGAATTTCATTCCAGAATAGGCTGGTCACAATTTCATAACTTCTTTCTAAAACATATTCTTAATGAAGCTGCAAGAAGTGACAGGGGCAAAAGGGGGAAGGGCATGACAGAGAAACCGGAAACAACTAAAATATACCAAGCAAACTTGAGACTGCTCTGTGTTCTCAGTGTGCCAGTGAGCTGATACAACCTGATTTCCCCCAAAATAGCATCTTTTATACGAATTCTGAATAGCAAAGACTTTGTTTCACTGCTGTAATGCACAGCAAAAGCTGCAAAGGAGTGCTTTCTTACTTTTGAAACATTCATCATCTCTGTAGCCTACATGAGCATTAATTACAAAGTCTCCCCATTTAATAGGAACTGAGAACTAGATCTTGCTGGTCCTGTCCTCTGGAAAGTGAAGTCCAACAACTCAGAATCACTCAGGCTCTCTCTGGATGCAACTCATATACTCGGCACCTGCATTGCATATTTCTGCACTTTATGTTAGATTCAAAACCAACAGGAGTCTTATGGTGGCAAAATTAAGAGTTGAGCTAGAGTCACTATAACTCCAGAACTCTAAGTGTAAACAATTCTAGGAAACATTTAGTATTCAGGATGGAATGCAGTTCCATTTTCCCTTGAGGTATGCCATATGAAACCATTAATGTATGGTTCCTATTTTTCATGTTGTAATTCTTATTTTACAACTTATTCTCCTATTATATGAAATATCCAAGATTGGAAGAACTTTGTAATTCGGGGTTCCTTTTCATCTTTATTATTATTTGTTATATTTTACTTTAAATAACTGTATACTACAGAGAAGAGTGATCTTCAAGGTGAATCACTACAAATATCCAGTGCTTTCATAGTCCACTGTGTGCTATATTTTAAGTACTTGGAGATAGGACTGTCACAGTGAACACTGCCCTACCATATTCTATAATCTTTAATTATATTCTTTGATCCAAATAGTCTAAGTTTTAACTATTTCTGTGTTCTAGAATAATGAGCTTGTTTCCAAGGTTTGCTAATATAGTCCTCTGTTAAATATTTCACTGTACAATTTTATTCCCATCTTCTTCATCTCAGTCTAATTTTATGATAGTGCTTATAGGCAATAAACAGAACCCAAAAGGAGGGTTATAGCCACACCAATGACTACACATAATAAGATTATGTGAATCATTAGTTCAGTGCACTCTAGCTCATTCAGTAATCATCCATAAAGGGAATATCTATAACTTATATGACCTACCTATAGCATAAAAATAAGACCAAGAGAATTTGCGATGTATCAGCTTCAAAAGCCTTAAGGACTTCCCTTTTTATATGCACATCTATTATTTATGTGCAGTATTCTTGAACATTTCTATCCATCATGTTATGCAGAAGCTTTGCAGGGTGAAATCCTCCCAGGCAGCTTCTAGTCATCTGGGGCACGCTAAGCTGCTATATTTATTCATGTTTCAATGAACATACTAAATAAGAAATTTTGGCAGGATGATGCAAGAGCCATGGATACTCAGCTTCGTTCTTAAGCTTAGAGTCAGGCAACATTTCTCTGGCTAAGTTATTTCTTCCCCATCTTCTGTGCAAAATGTAAGGTGAGAAGGATTCACTCCCACACTGGGGAGTCAGCCAGGCCTTAAAACTACAATGTAAGATATATGTGGGAGAAGATTTATCCTGCGAGAAGTAAGGAAAGATGGAAGCTAAAAATTTGACTCTGGCACTGGTGTTCCTGAGTTGCTGGTTGCATGAACCTGAGCTAATCGGGGCTGCACTGAGCTGAGGGATAAAGAAGTAAGTAATATACATAATATACAGTCTCTGCTGGAGACTTGTAGCCTAGAAAAAAGAGAGAGAAATCAGAAAACAAACAATTGGGGAAAATTATGTAAGAAAATAGATTAGTCATCCCACCCAATTGTGGAATATCTGCTGATTATTATTATATTATTGTTGAAATGATGTCTCATCCCATAAATACTAAGATCCTTTTAAGATACACAAAAACACGCAGATTCACTGGAGGCCAATTTTTTCCTCTAAATATGTGTGTCATATATACACACAAACACAGCATACATTGAAGATTCTGTAAACACACAGATAGAGACATTTACATTGAAGATTTTGTATACACACAGATACACATTTATATACACACATTATTATACATGTCTGATTGTGAGTTTGTATATGCGGTTGATCATGTCATAGTATTCATTTGTGGGTCAGAGGACAATTTGTGGAAGTGGGGTCTCTCTTCCATTACTTGGGCTCTGGGGATTTAGCTCAGGTCATCAGGCTTTGCAACAAATGCCCTAAGGTGTCGTGCTCTCTCTGCAACCCCCACACATATACTTTCCACCCAGATGAGATGGATGGAACGTCCCCCATCTCTCCTTGCTATCTAGTTCTCTTTCGTTTTTGATTGATCAACTAAAAGCAAGAAACCTATATTCTTGGCTCAAATCTAAAATCTGCTTTTTGTCAGTTTTTTGGCCTCTGCCAAATTTACTTAACAAGGCCAAAGAAGCCCCAAGTTTTTTTTTTCAATCTGTGATGTAAAGATTAATAATGATATGTATCAAATTAGTATGTGGTCAGCTTAGAATGTTTCAGTTTAAAATTGATGTTTGAATTGTTGAAAATTATTGAGTTTTGGCCTGGGGTAGGAGAGAATTTCAAACAATCTCTGAAAAGCCCTAAACAGGCATCCGCTATTTTTTGTGCTTATTTATGTGCAATGTATTCTCAACATTGACAATTATAAAAATACTGGTAAATTCTGAAAGATATTGAAGATGTTCTACATCCTGTAGTTTTCAGTCTCCAGCTGAGATTTGATTCCTTCTGCAAAAAAAAGAGCAAACTCATCTCATTAATGAGTTACTACTCATCAAAGATAAAAGCGGTTTTGTCTAGGAAAATTTTATAAATATCAAAAAGAACAAGACTATTTTACAGGGATTTGTGGAGATTTTGGCAGTTGTATATATACAATGTTTAGCAAAATTGCTAGCGCATTGTTAAGAAATCAATTAATGTTAGTATTACAATTAGTAATTAAATTACCTTAGGAAAATAGCCATCTACAGGCATTGAGCCCATTATCATCACCCTCCTCTGGGATCATGTAATTATTAGAGACAATTTGCTGACTTCTGTTAGGAAGTACAATGTCATCTGTGCATAGAGGGGGCTTGTTTTCTGCAGCTGCCTATGCACTGTTACATACAGCATGTAGTCCAACTCAGTTCCCCACTGCCACCTCAATAGGATTTCTTCTCTTGGGCACTGTCCCCGCAGTCGTAAATATAACATCACCCCACGTTCAGCTTCAATGTATGGAGAAGTTTATTGCCTACACTTCTGCTTTAAAATGGAGGGGCTAAGAGGGCCTGTGGGCAGACATCACCTCTGCAGGACACTTTAAAGGCAATAAAGAGCTTCTCTGGACAACAAGGGGCTCTCACTAGCTGGAGAAATGAAAGAAGCTAGCTCAGGTGCTATCCACACTTAATTTCAAGGCTCTATGGTGTTAAAAGCACAATGTCACTGCCAACTGTATCCATTGCAGGGAATTTGAGGACCTTTCTCTTTGGATTCAGCTGATATCCAAGTGGCAATTTTTGTTCAGCTTTTGAAAAAAAATGCTTTTTAGCTGTGGAAAAAGTCAACCACTAGATTGTTCATTTTCAGATTGTTTCTGTCCAAATGAAGATATTGAAAAGCCAAAGAACTACTAATATGGAGACTACAAGAACTACAAGATGAGGGCATTTGCTCTGCATATCTAAGCCACTGTGGTGAGAGAATGACCAGGAAGCAAGTATTCCAGTATGGTCTGTGTCTTTGTAGCTTATCCCACCTCAGTCTATCTGCAAATATAGGTCTTAAATAACCACTGCATTGCTGGGACAGACAGGCAGTCAAAGGTTAAATTGAGACAGATAATTTCTAGCAGTGTCTAAGACCATAAATTCTAGAATAAAAAATATCTGGGTTCCTATGTTGTGAGCTCTTGGTCACTGTAACATATGCTTGAGACAACCAATTTATAGAGAGTAAAGGTTAAAGGCTGGGAAGGTGGTTCTTGGGGTAAAAGGTTTTGCTCTATAAACATGAGAATCTGAGTTCAAATCCCAAATACCTGCATCAAAAGCCAGGCATAGCTGCTCATGCCCCCTCAATCAAGCTTTGAAAGCATGCAGCAAGGTGGAGACAGCTGAATTCCAAGGACTCACTGATGAGTCACCCTAGGCCAAACAGTGAGCTGCCAGTCTAATCTAGTCTGTTTTAAGAGACTCAAATGGAGAACTACAGAAGAAAACACCAGGGACTGCTCTGATTTACACATAGCCCTAGTGTACACAAATCCATATACTCAGATCCATGGATCAGAGGGGTGTAGGGAGCAAGAGGAGGAGGAGAAGGAGCAAAAGAGAGAGAAAGAGATGAGAGTGAAGAGAGCAGAGCAGAGGAGAGGACGGGAGGGGAGGGGAGGGGAGGGAACTGGAGGGGAGGGGAGGAAACGGGAGGAAAGGGAGAAAGGGGGGAGAGTAGTGGAGAACTTTTTTAACTTACAGTATTAAAGGTTCCAGCACACAGCTGGATGGTCCCATACCTGAAGCAATGTAGTACGTCACTGAGAGAACACACCAATGGGAACCGCTCATATTGTGACCAACCAGCAATGGGGAATATGTAAGGCCCAAGGTCCCACACTCTCATTCATAGTCACACCTGTAATGATGCAAGACATCCCACTAAGACCCACCTCTTAATGAAGGCACTCAGCCCTTCCCAACAGTGTTACCCTGAGGATCAAGCCTTGAACACCTGGGCCTTTGGGGAAAATTCAGAAGTCAAATAGTGGTAATTCTGTTCTCATTGAACTATTTAAAGCTAATTGGCCTTGGGAAAATTACTGAATTTCTTTCAACAAGAGCTTCCTAGATTACCAAAGTAGATGCAGATGACAGTTAAAACTACACATGGTTCTTCTGGGAAGTAAATAATAATGAAGTCTTGGCATGTGAACGCCAAGAGTAGACTTTAACTTCCACTCTTAAGGGAGGGGAGTGCCAGGAGCTTTCCCTCAGGAAAACTCTACTGAACCTGTTTTGCTGTGCCGAGCCTGTGTTACTAGGTTACCAAGATGGGGAAGCCGCCAGATGCCGGTCTGATGGCAGCAGCTCCTTTTTGTTGTACAAAATTCCCATTTGCGGGCCTCCCTGAAGCTGCTCTAGAAGAGGCACATAAAAGATTCATGCATATTCGGCAGTTAGCTCCAAGATAACACTTCTCAGGGGATTGATTAAGGAATTTAATTTAAACCAACAGAACCAGTAGTATGTCTGCTGATCCCACGTGTAGCTGTGCTAGAGAACATAAATATACATGGACAGGCTTTAGATAGTCTGTGATTCTTACAATTATCTAGTTCAAAGGAAAGCAACCTGATTACCATATGCATGAGACTGAGAAAGCAATACTTCTGCTCCTTGTCAGCGCTAGGAGGAGCAAAGGTAGTTCTGAAATGCTAATATCTTGGTATTTTCCTTTGATGCATTCCAATGCTGTATAGAGAAGACAACCACCGAAATATGAGTAATAGAAGTAAACTATTTTTCTTTCTAAGTCATTGTGCTCAGGCAATTTTTAACCAAAGGAAATGCTAGCTGGCATAGTCCCTGTGATGGCGGGGGCATGGAAATGACTGAATGCCAGTGAATACATGGTCTCATTACATGCTTGGAATAAGAATCCTATGTTCCATTAACTGAGTGACAAATAGCTTTCTCAATATGATCTGTCATAGAAGTTCAGCACACAAAATAAAGAGTTAAAATTCTCTAGAAAACCATGGGTTATATACCTACACTTCCAAACTTGTAGATCTCACTGAGCCCCCAGAAATATCTCCTAGAATAACCCTCTCTCTTCCTAGGACAAAGAAACTGCTGATTGCAAACAATTTGCATTATGAATTGTTCTTGATTGTATACTTTTACATTATTTTATTTGACCCGAAAAGGCCCCATGATGGCCAACTTCCTTTCATTTTTGTAGACAAAAAACTAAGATATGGGAGAAAAATCTACTCCAAATTACTCCTGTTATGATTACTATGAAATCCAAAGCCTGCAAATCAGGATTCTGAACTTTGTTATAATCGTGGTGTTCAGCAGAATAATATTTTGCCATGTAAGGGTATGTTTAATTGTTTCCTGGCAGTTAGACATCCTACCTAAGTAATGACCACCAACAGAATATCACCTTGTGTGCTCTATGAACAGAGTGGGAGTTGGGGAAATATGGTCCCAGTCTGAAATCATCTATTTTTTAATTATTGAAAATAGAATCTTCTTTCCTATAATACATCTCAATCACAGTTGCTCCTCCCTCCACTCTCCCCAGCTCCTCCTCCCCTCCCCTCTTTCCCAGATCCACTCCTCCTCTGTCTCCCTTCAGAAAAGAGCAGGCCTCCAAGAGACAACAACCAAACATGACAAAATAAAATACAAATGACAAGGTAAAAATCTTTACACTCATGATGGACAAGGCAGCCCACAGGAGGGAAAGTATCCCAAGAGCAGGCAAGTGAGACAAAGACACATCTACTTGCAGTTGGAATTTTCTTTGGGCCACCAGTAAGCCCCAAAAATAAAGACACAGAGACACATTTTAAATTATGAATGCTCATCCCTAACTTAGTCTTGTCCCACTATCTCTTTTAACTTAATTTAACCTGCTTCTATTCATCTACATTTTGCTTTGGGTTTTTTGCCTTTCTTTCATTCTGTATGTTCTAATCTCCTGCTTTCTCCCTGTCTGGTTTATTGACCCTTGGCACCTCCCTGGTGACTCTTTTATTTCTTCCCCTGAACCTAAGTTCCTCATCCCACTTACTCTCCCTGTCCAGAAGTCCTGCCTATGCCTCTTCCTTTGCTATTGGCCATGAAGCTTTTTACTAGACTAGTGAGGTGAAACAGCAACACATCTTTACATAATTAAACAAACTCAACACATCTTTACATAGTTAAACAGGTATTCTGAAACATTTTCCCATTTGTGTCTAAACAAAAAGAAAGGTTTTAGCTTTAACCTAGCAAGACTATATACAATAAGAACAATTATCAAGTAAGACTTACATTTACAATATCCAGTCCATTTGTATTGGGAAATTCAGAGAAAATACACATCTTTGCATGGTTAACCAAATATTCCATAACACCACACCCATAGTTACAAAGCCTACAAAAACACCAAGCTGACAAACACAACACAGAGGACCTGGTACAGACCCCTGCAGATCCCATGCCTGCCACTTCAGTCTCTATGAGACTATATTAGTTCTCCTTAGTTGAATCAGTGGGCCATGTTCTTCTGGTGTCCTCCATCCCCTCTGACTCTTACAATCTTTCCTCACCATCTTCTGTGGGGTTCGCTACTCTGAGAAGAGGACCCCAATGGAATCATCCAATTTAGACTTTCCAAGTAGTGTCTAGTTGCTGATCTCTGCATCTTCTCCCATCTGCTTCAGGGGGAAGCCTCTCTGATGGTGACTGTACAAGCACCCATCTATGAGTATAGCAGAATGTCATTCAGAATTATTTTTGGTTAAGTTTTTTTGTTTGTTAGTTAGCTTGTTTTTAGTTTTTAGGTCAGTTGTGTTTGGATCTACCCTAGACCTCTGAGCTATCCAGTCTCTGGGTCCTGGCCATCCAAGCAGTGTCCAGCCCGGGCTTCCTCTTGTTGAGCAGGCCCCAAGTTAAATCAGACATTGGTTGGCCACTCCCGCATGTTCTGCACAACCATTACCCTGGTGCCTCTTGCAGGCAGGACAGATTGTAGGTAAAAGATTTTGTGGCTGCTTTACTGTCAGGATGGGCTGGAGACATGGCTAAACCATTAAAAGGTAGGCTCATTTCATTCCTGTCAGAGCACTCCATCCTATCACAAGGTCACACTTGCTCAACTACATCCATTGTGGCTTTACTCATAATGGCCAGAAACTGGAAACAACTTAATGTCCCTCATCCGAAGAGTGGATAAAGAAAATGTGGCACATTTGCACAATGGAGTATTACTTGGCTGCTTAAAAAAAATTTGGCATCATAAAATTTTCAGGCAAATGGATGGAGCTAGAAAAAATATCATCCTGAGTGATATTACCCAGACCCAGAAAGACATATATGGTATGTATATTTCCATATACATACTCATAAGTGGATATAAGTCATTAAGTAAATGATAATCAAGTTACAATCTGTAGACCCAGGGAGGCTAGGTAAAGAGGACGGCTCTAGGGGGTTGAAATCTCTGGTAAGAGGAAATAGAATAAATTTTGTGGGTGAATTGGGGCAGGTGGAAACAGAAGCAGGAGGGATCAGGTTGGGGGCGATGGGTTAGAAAGAGAATGTAGGGGGAGAGATGACTGGAATTGGGGAACATTTGAAGGGCAGTGTCTAAATCTAGTAAAATGGAATCTCCCTGAATCCATGAGGGTGATCCTAGTGAAGATTCCTAGTAAGGTGGTTCCAAGTGTCGGGACTGGGCGACATTCAGTTGAGTTGTTTACTAAGGGGGTCCAGTAAAGATTCCCAAACAATCCAGGCTGAACCTAAACCAGAGGATTACTCGTTGCAAACTGACAGCAAGGCCCCATTCTCGAAGACAATATCCACACAACTCATGGAATGTGGAGAGGTTGAGCTGGAGTCAGCACAGACTCTCCATCCCTAGGTTCTAGTCTCTTTGGTGACTACAGACTACCAAAACAGGAACATGGAAGCCATCATTCTTTTCTAAAACATATTTTATTGATTCTTTGGGAATTTCACATCATGCACCCCAGTCACACGCATTTCTCAGTCCTTCCATGTCTGTTCCCTACCCTTGTTATCTTCCCCGCTAAAAATTTAAAAATAAAAGTAAAAATAAATTTAAAAAAGAAAAGAAGATTAAAAAAAACAAGTTCAATTTGTGTTATCTATATACTCACTGGAGCATGCTCAAACTCTCAGTGGCCTCACCCTTAAACAGAACTGAGTATTTCCCCTCCTGTACTACTACCAAAAGCCATCAACTATGGAGCACTAACTTCTGCATCCTTATCATACTATCTACAAGTTCTCTTCGATGGCTTAGAAACCATCATTCTTAGCTGAGCATTATTAACCTAATATCCATGGACCCCCCAAAAGAGTCCATGGTTTCCATTGAACTTCAGTGTGGAAAATTCACACAGCCATTGCCACTAAATTTTATAAGAAACACATTATTTGTGTGATTAGTATAGAAAACAGACCTCTGTGGTGTTATTAATACTTTTAACTAATACCAAATTTTATACCTAATTACAATTATTGTAGATGATTCAAGATAACATTTACTGTATAACTACTTCAAAGTCATGGTGGATGTCTGACCCCTTGTGTGATCTTATTTAATGCATTATAAAAGCATATATAATTGTATTCTATTATTAAAACTTTGCTAATCACACTTTAATAAATCATATTACACTGCAATCTTTTCTTCAATATTTTGCACCCGTAGATTTTTCTGAATAGATACCCATAGTTTTCATCGAGTATAAAAGGGGTCTATGATGGAAAAAAATAAGAAGCTCACCTTAAATTGCCTGAATACTAATGCCTCATATTTGGGAAAAAAAATAAGCAGCAAATTGTTGAATGGTTAAGTCACAGGCTCTGGATTCTGCCCACATTCCAATTATTTGCTGTGACTTTAACTCAGCTAAAGAACTCTCCACCGCAGTTCCTTTGCTTGCAAAATGAGGACATGTGCACAGACCTCATACGGTTCTCAATATGTTAAGTAGTTAGCACCTAGGAAGCATTTAATAACGGTAAGTCCTACCACTGCTTTAATGTCAGAGAATATGGCCTTTGTTCAGATTGGATTGTTCTGGAGGTATTTGGCCAGTAGCAGCGGCTTTGGTAATGTACAAAAATTGCTGATACACAAGCCAGAAAATAAAAATGCACACAGCCTCTCTCTTGGCAGCTAGCATTTTCCATTTGCAGACTAAATACATGAAATGCATTATTTTGAGGCGGAATCTGAAAGGTTTTTGCCGCTCCATTTGCTCTTAGACACTGTGGGGATGTGCAGAAGGGCTTATTGCACAGTGCTGTGCTCAGAGGGTGAGAAGGCAATGGAAACCGCAGAAACAAAAGTAAACTGAGAGTCGTTGTCCTGGGTGGAGCCCCCAGGCTGGGTTTCAGCCTTTCACCTGCCCCTCCACACCAGTTACCAACAGACACCTGCTGATTTCACATCTCCAGCCCTGCTCTATTCTCACTGGAAGGAATCTCGTTTCTCCTGTGATGCCAAGTCATGATAAATGCTCACAAAGGCATGACAATTTCAGTTGCCAGACCATCTGGCTACGAGATATCTCATCATAGATTCTATGGCCAAGAGCTTCATCAGTTGCCCTGTTTCTATGGAAACAGGAGCTATGGTGCTAATTCGTGACTTAGATGAACTGTCTTACTGCTTATCGAGGATAGCCTGTGGGGGTCAGCAAACACAAGCTGTACGTGGGTTCCCGCAGCCAGGGTGCTGGTGCTATTTGTTGATCTTCATTGCTTCTATGTGTATCTCCCCTCTGAGGCACTTGGGAAACCAAATGAAAGTGTGATCTGAACATAAACCACTTCTTATTCTACCCGCTTTCTCAGAAATACAGGTGTGGACAGGTAGATGGATGTACTGATCATTCTCTCCACTAACAATATAGGTCAAGCATTTGAATATCAGGTCACTTTGTGCTTAAAACATTCACAAATAAAGTCCGAATTCCTTATTTCAGTGGGCAAAGAAAATATGTATGAAAATTATAGCAGTTTATGAGTGAATCGGTCAGTTTAGTCAGCTTTCTATTAGAGTAAAACAGAAAATTACCTCATAAAATCAGTTACGGAAGAGAGAAGTGTAGTAATAAGGGGAGCGGGCCCTGCTTTTCGTCCAGCCCAGCTCCTGC
>LOEQ01003087.1:63700-85482 GCA_001685075.1 Bramus lutescens | reverse complement strand
ACCCTGACTGCTCTTTGGACTGGAAAGGGAGGGGGAGGGGGGAGGGGGAGGAAACTGGGAGGAGTGGAGGAGGTGAAAATTTTTAATAATAATAAAAGATACTGGGAAAAAAAGATTACCAACAACAGCATGCGTAACTAGGGCCTCTCTCTTTCCATATCTTCTTGTGGTTTCTAACACAATGGGATTAACTAAAGAGCAAATTACAGCCTAGGTTCTGACGTTAGGGGCTTAATTCAAAAACCCTGAAACAGCAGAAGCCAACAATGCAGGGAAGAATTGAGAATGTAAGCTCCACGAAATTCTGTAGCCAAATGCTGTTCTCTGCTGCTGTCACATGAGACCCTTGACTTGCATAAGAACAGTGGTTCTCACTTTTTACATGCAGTGAAGCTCATTTTCCTCCAAGTTTCACTCTCACGAGAGTCTCATGTTTACTATGCATAGCTTCCCAAGCTAAATGTAGCTGTAATTTCATTTCTTAAGTAGTCTTTTTTGTTACTGACTGGGCAGCCACCCAAATGATTTTTTAATCAATTGCTATGTTTCTATACACAATATACAATGGGCTCCTTCACAACTTATTTATAGTGTCTATTAATTTTTTTCTTTCAGATTTTAACCAAGAGTTTGCTGTCTACCCATAAACCAGTACTTGTCTGGGCTTTCCCAGTTTTTGTTTCACCACCGTCACTAGATGCACGAGCAAGAAGTGAGTTTTCTCACACCATGGTTAAGGACCAAGATTCTGCAATAAAATTTTTTAACTTCAAATCCCTACTCTAACTTGGTCACCTTGGCCAGTTCATGAGCTGTCTCCACCCTCAGTTTCTTCATCTTTTCTGTCTGTCCATTTTATATTGTGATGGATTCCATTAAGGCATCTCAGAAAGCACATGCTTTCTATTGACAACATTTGCATCGCACACTCCTTTTCAACCACACCTTTCTTCCTATTATTCTTCTTCATTCCCCCAGACAACTTGCTTACTTTCATGTCATATGTACTTGTGCATGTGATATATATGTGTGTGTGTACATATGTGTAATTAATTTTATGCTTTATACAAAACCTAGGCTCCAGCAGTGAGAGAAAGTCTAAGATATTTGTCTCCTTTGTCTGGCTTATCACACTAACCATAATGAATTTCCCTTCATATCTGTGTCCCTACACGTGACATAATTTTGTTCTTCTTTGCAGCTGAAGAAACTGTAGTGTACATATATACTCCAGCTTCTTTATCTGTCCATCTGCTGAGGCACACTAAGGCTGATTTCATAAGTCTGTTGTTAGGAAATAACACTACAAAAAAAAGATATGTGTGAAGCTCTCCCTATGCTGTGTTCACATAGAGCCCTTTGTGTACAAACCCAAACCGTTCATAGCTGCAACATGTGGTATATTTACACTTCAGTTCTTGAAGAAATTGTATAAGACTACCCATAATAGTTCAACTAATTTACATCCCCACCAGCAGTGTTCTAAAATTCCCTTTCTTTGGATCGTCACTGGGGTGTCCTGATGTCTGTTTTCTTGACCGTCATTCTGACTTGGAATTTCAATGTAACTTTAATTTTCACTCCCCTGATAGCTAAGCACATTGAACAATTTTACTTATATCTATTGTTCTCCATCTTTTGAAAACTATCAATCTTGTTTTCTCATTTGTTGGTTCAATTATTTGATTTTTGTGGTATTCGGGTTTTTATTTTACTTATTTTATTTTTTAGTTCTTTAAATATTCTGAATTGATCCTAAATCCAATGGATAGCTATCAATAATTTTCTCATTTTGTAAACTGTTTCTTTATTCCATTGTTTATTTTGCTATACAAAAGCTTATTTTATTTAAAGAATTTTTTTTAGTTTTACATACCAACCCCAGTTCCCTCTCCCTCCCCTTCTTCCTCTTCCACCCTGTCCTTCCCTCCATCCCACGCTCACCCACTCTTCAGAGGGAGCAAGTTCTCTCTTAAGAAGTCAACAAAGTCTGGTATGCCAAGTTGAGGCATGACCAAGCCCCTCTCCCCTGCATCAAAGCTGAGTAAGGTGTCCTACTATAAGGAATGGGCTCCAAAAAGCCAGTTCATTCACCCAGTTTAAGTCTTGGTCTCACTGCTAGGGTCCCCATAAACATATCAAGCCACATAACTGTCCCCACATTCAGAAGGCCTATTTTGGACCCATGCAGGTTCCCCAACTGTCAGTCCAGAGTCCATGAGCTCCTCCTAGCTCGGATCAGCTGTCTCTGTGGTTTTCTTCATCATGATCTTTCTCCCTCCCCTGCCCATATGATCCCTCCTCCCTCTCAGGAACTTAGCCCAGTGCTTGGTGTGGATTACTATGCCAAAGCTTTTTAACTTCATACAATCTCATTTGTCGATTTTTTTAACCCCTAAGCTGTCTAAGCCATTTTCAGAAAGTCTTTGTCCATGCCTGCATATCACGAGTCTTTCCCTCTAACGGTTTCAGAGGGTCAGGTCCTGTGTTACAGTCTTGATTCATTTTGAAATGATTTTTGTGTGAGGTAAACAATAATTTTATTCTTCTCCATTGGGTATCCCATTTCTCAACACCACTTGAGGAGAGAGTCTTTTACCCAATGTATGTTTTGTCAGAAATAAGGTAGCTGTTGCTGCCCGTGTTTATTTCAGGATCTTCTGTTCTTTTCCACTGGTTTGCTTCTTTTACACTCCTGTCTTTCTGCTCTTGTTACTATGGTCCTGTAACCTGAAATCAGTTATGATAATGTGTTCAGGGTTGATCTTTTTACTTAGGATTGGTTTGGCCATTTGGAGCTTTTTGTGCTTTCATTTGATTTTTTTTCTATTTCTGTGAAGAATATCATTCTTTGAAATTTTTATGGGACTAGTATTGACTCTTTGAATTATTGGAGCCCTTGTCTTTACAATAGCAGCTACATAGTTAGCGTGGGATTTTAAAGCCATTTTTTACCCACTTATCAGCTAAGTTAATTTTCTTTACTTCCTTGACTTTACATTAATATTCATTGCAAGAGAAAAAGAAGTACAACAAACATTTTAATCAAAAATTAATTTGATTATCATGATTTAACTTTGCCAAACTACACATTAACTATGCTCGTAAGCCCTTTATTATTATTGAAAATAGCAAAAAATACAAATTATTAAATATATAAATCATTTGTCTGGTACAGTCAATAGAATCTTTTTTTCTTTTATCTCTAAAATATACAACAGGTGTCACAAAATGGCCCTTTAATTGTTTATTACAGTTGATCTCAACCTGGGATTCAAATGACCCTTTCACAGGGGTCATCAAAGACCATCAGAAAACAAAGATATTTACAATATGATTCATAACAGTATCAAAATTACAGTTATGAAGTAGTGAGAAAAATAATTTAATGGTTGGGGTCACCACAACATGAGGAATTGTATTGAAGGGTCCCAGCATGAGGAAAGTTGAGAACAACTGGTTTATTGTACCCTTTTCTCCACCTACATGGTTTCTTTCTCCAGCAAAAGTAATTTCCTTCCCTTTCAGACTAATCAACATGCTAAGTCATCTCTGAAACCTACACAAATAGCATCATTGGGACACCCTTTTAACCACCCTGAATGTGTATACATTTTCTTATAGGAACCATTCACTGGGAATTTATTACCATTGCTTTTCATTTCACTTACTTGCATAATAAAATTAAATTTCTGCTTATACTTTCTAGGGACACACCATTGCCTTCAAGGTAAAATTCATGTTTATTTCAAGCAAAGTTTTTTTTTTTCTACCTCTCTGTGTTCCTCTCCAATCTTCCCTTGGCAAGCCCCCATGTTCCAGCCATACTAACATGGTCCAAGTTCCCAATCATGGGTATGTTCTCTTCAACCTCAGCTGTTTTCAAAAGTGTGTTTGAAATATAGAGTACACAGGGTAAGGGAGCCACTAGCTTCTGCAATGAAGACAAATCTCACAGAATAATGAATAAATGGCTTATCAAATAAATGTAGAATTCGTTAAATAAACTCAATTTATATAAAAATTAATAGCATGTGTGACGTAAATAATGTAGTGATGTTTCATTTTTATTTTAATATATAAAACTTTCCTGAAGATCAGACAGCACAACAGACACCCTAGTCAGACTTACAGACCAGGCAGTGGCGACACACACCTTTAATCCCTGTAGTAGAGAGGAATATAAGACAAGAGAAGACAGCTCTCCAACAGTCTCATTTTGAGGATTCCTGGAGGCAGGATCGCCATTTCGGACTAAGGTAGAATTTAAGAACCAGTGGCTGGCTGCTTTGCTTTTCTGACCTTCAAGTTGAACCTGACTATATGTCTCTGAATTTATATTAATCATGCTACAAAATAGAAAATATCTGATGGAGCAACCAAGAGTATTACCTATAAACAGAAAGGAATAGGAAGGCCAAAGTCTCAACCACTCCCTGATAACTATGATATCTCTAAACCCATAAGCAAAAGTAAAGGACTCCCATTCGGGCTCAGTATGTTCTATTCAAGAAAGACAAATGAAACCCATGGTTGCTAAAAGACGGAGTGCCATCACCTCAATGAGTTTAGATTTTCCTTCCTCCTTTCCCTTTGTATCATTGCCTAACCGTCTTCTGTGAAATACCTCATTTAAACTTCAGCTTTGCTCATTAGACTCATGTAATCAATGGGCAAGCATGAAACAAGAAAATGTGTGTGTGTGTGTGTGTGTGTGTGTGTGTGAGTGTGTGTGTGTGTGTGTGAGAGAGAGAGAGAGAGAGAGAGAATGAATGAATGCAAACTTAGAATTTATTTATAATTCGTAAGGTTCTCAAAATGTAATTGGCTATATACCTTTCCCATTTCTTCCCATCTTTTTAAAGTGATCTAATCCTCTATGTAGCGTAAGTAGTTCAGTCTGCTCTATGAGCCTTACTATTACCAGCTCAAAATCTCTGGGTAGTTTGCATGCTCCTCTGTGTGGAAGCCGCCATGAGCGTCAAGGTGATTTCTCCTATGATCCTAACTGTATGGCATCCTCATTCATGCTCCTGCATGCACTTTATTAACTTGGGACACCCTGCACCACAGACCTCCAACAAATGAATACTTCTTTAAAATCCAGAGCATGCTGGTTCTTTGTCAAAAGCCATCCCTCTGTGTTCTGTTTAACTGGGCTTTTTGTTAGGTAGCTTCTGGCACAGCTCTCAGTGACCTCCACGCTCAGATATCTGTTTCACTGTACAGCTTCTTTTCCTTCGGTGTGGCTGGACCTAGTGAGTCACTTCCAAAGGACAGAAAGAAAGCAAAAATGATACAGTGTCATGTGTCTTTAAAATATTCATAAGATCTCCTGAGTAAGTTGGGAGTGTGGGGGGCAGGTGGGGAGGGTGGAAGGAGAGAGGTGATGAAGAAAAGGAGTGGGGAAAATGCATACCTCAATTTAAAACAACACAGTCTAAAAATTTTTTAAAAGAAAATTCACTATATGACCAATTCTTGTTCTTTCTGATAAAAGCTAGCAGAGAAGTGTTCTGCGGACAGGATTCTTTTGATAAACCACTAAGAAGGCACAAGAAAGGCGCCGACACCTCAATTCATTAGGGTGTGAGGAACTGAGTCCCATAGAAACCCATGTGAGTCAACTCAGGAGCTCAAGCCTCTCCTCGGTCAAGTCTTTTGGTAAAACTATAGATAGAGCTAAGAGCATGACTGTAACCTAATGAAATGCCTTAATAAAGATGCATCAAAACACATCAAGCTAACATCCCTGGCCCCTACCATCTTAAAGATGGTCTGTTGCTTTATGCTATGAATTTGGGGGATGGAACTTGTTACACCCTACAGCGATTAATAGTTAGCATAGTCTCCATACACACAGCTATCCTAGCACATCTGACTTTCTCATTTATATTCCTGTTAACCCCTTAAAAGACAGAGATTCTAAATTAGTTCTTCTCTTCGAGGGTCTTGCATCCACTTGAACATGTTAGGTTCATGGCAGTAACAGTGACTCAAAAGCTTCTTGTAGTAAATAACTTATCAAAATATGGAATAGCAAACATTTATTTGCTCTTTGCCTTGCAGTGTTTGCCTTGCTTTGCAAAAATTATTCAAGCTAATTCTAACACTTTTGCATCCTAGAATGAACCTGAACCACAAAGACAAAGGTAATTCGTCTAAGATCAACAGTTGATGGAGCCTGACAATGACTACAGTGGTCTATGCAAAGGTCTCATTCTAACCACATTAATATTATATTCAACTACTGCACCTTGTATACTTTCTTTTAATTTACACATGTTTACTAGTAGGCTGCTTTTAAAAGGAAAATGGGTGATAAATATCGGATAAAAACCAGCATCACACATTGTTTTTCTGGATGACTTTGTTTTATTCCTTCTGAGCCATGGAGACTTGCACATTGGCACCAGAGGAATTCTTTGAGTCTTCCCTCAGGATCCATTATCATCTGTGATGATGTGAAACAGAAACCATCAGTCCACAGAGACCCTCTCAATTCCCCATGCTGTCTGGGTAAAAACTACAGAATGGCACATTTTCAAGAGCCTATATTACTGCCAATTTTTGTTGCCATTTTAAACCTATTATTTTAAATGAGCTCACTCAGGAAAAAAAAAGTGTGTTATCTCCTTGAAATAAGATCTGTTAATACACAGCAATCTCACTGAATCACAGTTACAGTGGAACCTGGAGTGGTGCTAATCACAAATCAAGATTGTTCAGGGGTTGGAGAGATGTCATAAGCTTTAATAGACCCAGTGATGTGAGCAGCCGTGCCTCTTGCCCTTAATCCTTAGCCAGCATTCCTGGGAGATTAAATGTTAACACGGAATACTGTTATGCTTTCCTTATTTGGTATTTGAGCTCATCTCACAAAGGAAAATTGGGTGTTTGAACAGATAACATGTATGAAATTTTTATGTGCTTGACTTATCAAATAATAGAGTCAACTGTTAAAATTAAAGAGGAATAAGTGAATAATTAAAATCCATGCATGGGGTTGGCAAGATGGCTCAATAGATAAGAGCACTGACTGCTCTTCAAAGGGTTGCAGGTTTGATTCCAGTCACGCATGTGACAGCTCAAACCCCTCTGAAGCTCCAGATCCATGGGTTCTAATAGCCCCTTCTGACATCCTTAGGCACTAGATGTGCACCTGGTACTCAGATACGCATGCAGCCAAACACTCAAATATGTAAGATGAAAGATGACTTCCAAGAGAAGAGAGCCCAAGTGCATTAGAGACGAGAGTTGATCCACCTTATTTCCTCTCCAGAAAGACAGCCAGTGAACAAACTTTTCGACTTGAAAGGCAAGCTGAGGTACAGAGTAGGTGAGCAAAGGGGAAAACCGCTCACCTGAGGAGAGAACCCAAATTTCCATTCTCCAGAATCTGCCCTTCAGAAATGACTTCTAGGGTCATGGGATATTCTTTATTTTTTATTAATAATTTATTTAACCCTCTGATTCTAATTAGTGTTCTTCTTATGGTTTTAAAAAATTGAAAGTAGGAGGTTGCAACAAGCCAGTTGCTGCAATTGCATTGGTTGACTGTGACATCTTACATCAGCTGGTCATTTGTTACTTAAGTTCTGCCTTGCAGCTAATAATCACAATAAGCAGAGAAATGGTTGGTACTTTGTTATCTTAGAGGTGTAAGGGAGTTTGCAGAAGCCTGCCATACTAGGTCAGGATGACCTAGGGCACTGTGATCTCATGCTTTGTGTTTCCCAGGAAAGAAAGGATTATGTAACTTGTTCTTATGATGGTTCACATCCTTTCTCCAATCACAAGAAGAAAGCAATATAAAAAAAAAATCCTGCCAGGTTTCCAATCATTTCTATCACAGACTTTCATAGCACCTTAAATTAAGATTGTGTTAGATATTGTAGTATCCAGAATTTAAAAAAAATGATAGCAAAGGCAAAAAGACAGGTGCTGAAGAGATGGCTCTCTAGTTAAGTACACTGGTTGCTCTTGTGGAAGACCCGGATGGGGTTCCCAGCACCTGAGTGGCAGCTCAAAACCTTCTTTAACTTCAGTTCCAGGGAAACTAAGCTGCCTTCTGACCTCCTCCGTAGGTAACACACACACACACACACACACACACACACACATCGCACTTAGAAACAATACACATGAAATGAAATAATACATCTTTTTTTAATTGTAACACAGATGTCAGAAGCCTTTGGATATGTGACATGTCCACTTACACAATTCTGGAAGGAACTTCATCTTGCAGATAAGGCATCTAGTCTACAGATGCAATGGAGATGCTCGACGATTGCCCCCCTCATCCCACAGAATGTGGGAACATAGCTGAAACTACTATCTCAAAGATGCTAGAATCAAAATCGTGTTATGTTGTGAAAAAATAACTTTACTTTTAAGCCGTTTTACTCCTGTGAGTAATTACTAAAAACTGGTCTGACAATATTGTATGTTGTCATTTAATATCTTCAGGACAGTGATCAATATGGGAAAAGCACAGGTAGCTGTTTTGTAAGAATTTTGGGTAGAGTTTCCCTTGATCTGAGTTATGTTATTGAAAATCAGAAAATTGACAAATTTCTGTGAGCTTCCTGCCAAGCCTATCATTTTAGGTCATTTGTGCTGCTATTGCAGAGTACCGCTGACTCCAGTACTGAGGTACTGAAGTCTAAAGAACTGAAATTTGGTTCATGATTCTGGAAACTGGGAAAATAAGACCCAAGACCAGAATCTAGAAAGGGCATTTTTGTAACTTCATCCACAACAGTAAGGAAATGTAAAAGGAGAGAGGAAGGGCGGAGGTGATGTGTTAATCATGCCCACATTCATTTTTATCATCTTTACAACTTTTTATTAATTCTTAAATTTTTCAGGGAAATGGGAGGAGGTGGAAATTTTTAATAAATACAAAAAGTATAATGTACTACAAAGAGATAGATCAAGGTCTATGAGATTAAAAAATTGAGTTAAATGAGTCCAAGATGAGATATATTTGAATCTTGTAAATGAGAATAAGACTGTTTTAAAATACACATGTTAATATATATATATATATATTGCTCATATTCTTTCCCTTCTCCCACCTTCTCTTACATACTGTCCCCTCCCTACCCACCCAGCTTCATGCTCTTTCTCAAAAAAAAAAAGGAAAGAAAAAAGGAAACCTCACCAAAACAACAAAGTGCATAAAAAAGTAAGAGTCCACTTTCTTTTGGCCAATTACTGGTGAGCATAGGACCTGCCCTGGAGTATAGTTGATATGGACAGGGTCACTCCATTGGATAAAAGTAATTTTTTTCTAACAGTAGCTGTAAAAATGCAAATATCTTTTTGGTTAAGGGGTGGTATTTTCTGACTACTTCCCTTCCTCCCTGCTGTGATTTCATTTGGCTTGATCTTGAGTAGGTCTTCTGTGTGGCATGAAACAGTGCCCTGTTTTATCTGGAAAAGGCTGTTTCTTTGAAGTCATCCACTGCCTCGAGCTCTGACAGTCTTTCTTCCTCCACTTCTACATAGATCCCTGAACTTTTAGGGGAGGGGTTTGATGAAGGCATCCATTTAGAACTGATGGCTCCAGAATCTGTTCCATTTCCTGCAAGAAGCTTCTCTAATGAGAGCGGAGTAATACCTGCTTTGTGGGAATAGCAGTACCTCATTAAGAGTTATCTTATTCCTGTACTCATTTAGCAGAATAATAGTAGTAGGTTTTCCCTCTAGGATCCATGTGGTTCATTTAGAATACCAGTAGAGGTTAGGGAGCTAGCAAGGGCCCAGCTGGAAGAAAAAGATTTCTCACGGAAGAGAAGGTAGAATATAGTGTTATAAAAGGAAAGGGAAATTAGAATAGGAGGGATTAAATGGAAAGGCAGCTGAAGTATCAGGACAAAGCGATAAACATGAAGAGGAATGACTCATAAACACAAAGGCCTTCTGAAAATCACATGGGAATCTATTAGAGAAACTTCCTAAAATACATACATAGAAATACTTTTAGTGGAAATGACATGCAACGAGTGAGACATCCTTTTATGCAAGTCCGTTCTTATGAAAAGGGAATTGATCTCTACAGGGCACAGAGTCCTCACAGCTCTAAGAATTCAATAATCTCTCTACAAGACTACAATGGCAGCTAAATTTTAACATGACTTCAGAAAACTCACATACTAACTAATAATAACGCTCTCAGAACTATTTATTTTAATAGTTCTTATACACAGATTGAATTGATGGTATATCAGACGGAGATTCTGACTTGACAACTCTCAGTATGCAACATGTACACTATAACCTTGTGATTTGCAAAGACTCTGGGAAAATTAAAAGTACTTCACACATAAAATGTCTATTAGGGACTCACTTTCTCTTTACCTAAAACTGCAAATGATATATATGTTTATGTGTATACATAGAAATATACTCTAAGCAAAATTATGTGACCTAAGAATTTGAAGTTGAGGCCTTCTAACCGAAGATGCCAGATACTTTAGACCTAAGACTTTGGGGAATCAAGCTGGAATTGATCTGGAAGCCTCCTTACTTAGGACTAGCTCTTATGGGGCCAGAAGTTGCTATTATGCTGCCAAGGGAGAGGAGCAATTGGTAATCCTACAAAGCTAAAGGCCTGTGAACTCCATCAATGACTGTACCGCAAGCAGTCCACACTTGCACCATAGTGGCACCTTTGTATTGTGGGTAATCAGCAGCTGTCTAATTGGACTTAAGGCCAACAGAAGGGACTGTTTGCCTCTTACTGTAAACTTAACCAGCTACTCATGGATAGAGAGTTCTAAACCCAAGCGGAGAACCAGTTCCCGTTCGTTCTTGTGGACCAAAAGAATATAATTGTACTCTAATAATACCCTTATACCCAGAAGTAAGTGTAGCTACTATGCCTCATGAAAAAGCTTTTTTTTTCTTTTTGCAACAGTTGGAGACTATTTCAGGGATCCATATCTACAGAGAATAAATGACGGTGGCATTCCCAATGCCAACTGATGTATCTGCAACACAAGTCCTACAAAAGTTCAGAGAAAAAAAAAAGCAGAATGGGGTCAGAAAAATGCTAAGAGCCAGAGGCCCAGAGCACCTGCTCTGAAATAGTGCCACCAAGACATGGCAGGGAAAATATACCCATGAACAACATAGTTTTCTGAACAAAGCCAGCATAATGACACCCATGGACATGCCAAAGTAGACAGGAGAAATTCCACATGGCCCCAACCATGTAGATGAAGAACTAACTACAGGTTTTCACTGGCCACTGACAGAGGCAGAATCAGTTTTGGCCATAACAGGGCTTCCACACTGGTTTTCCAATCCCAAGTGATCAGCCCTGGACACACATACATATGAACAAAGCTAAATGGACTTAATAGATTCTATATACTGAGTGAATATACATATATGTGTGTGTATGCATACATATGTAAAAATAATACTTAAAAACTCAATCATTTGGGATTGGAGAGCACGGGAAGAGTTAGATTGGGAAGAAGCAGGTGTGGTGTATGTGCAGTGCTGGCAGATGGCATTGTCAAAAAAATAAAATTATATGCAAAAGACATGAATATATAAATGATACAGCTAGAGACAGAGGTGTGGATAAGCTGATCTAGCAATTACAAAATAAATGAGAATCATCAGAGATTTGAGTCTTTTATTAAATCAGGCAATGGGTGCCAGACATTTCAGTTGGGTCTTTGTTTACTTCAGTAATCAAAGACATGATAAAAATCAAAACGAAGCACAGAGCTTAACATTATTCTGACAAAAGACAGTCTTGTAGTCTGCAAATGGGGTCTCAACAGATAGGAATGCTTGATATTCTTGCTAAGGACTCAGGTTCTGTTCCCAGAACCAACTCACAACTGCCTGAAACTCCAGCTTCAGTGAATCTGATGCCCTGTTCTGCACTCCATAGGCACCCGCTCAGAAGGCATACCTTCACAAGTCACATCCACATATGCATAAATTAAAATAAACAAAAATATTTAAAATAAAACAGACAGAATCACTGTCAACTGACAATCATATAGGAAGCAAAAACAATTTTTCACATGGGAAGAGGAATTAACCAGGAAATCCAGTAAGCCCAAACGTGAAGCTAAAGTCAGCTTTACAAATTTTACTTTGGTTTATATTTTGTGGTCAGAGTTGAGATTTATAAATCAAGGCAAAGTTTGCTGACAAGTTTGCCACTTCTGTTCTCTTTCCCCTTATTTTGTCATGCTGGGAATTGCCTGGCTTTCTGACATAGTGCTATGCCCCTCCAAACTTTCTAACTTTTTGTTTTTCACCAAGATGCTCAGGTTGGACTTGAACTCACTGTATAGTCTAGACAAGCCTCTAACTCATGGTCCACCTGCCTTGGCTTCCAGAGTAGCTGAGGAACACAGGTCTGTACTGCTAAGACTGGTTTGACCTTTGACCTTCTAGATTCACATGCAGGTCATGTGATGCAGCTGCTTCTTCGAGAATTAGTATCTTTGTTATAATTACATGAGGGTGTTCACAAGCAATGGATTCACCATTGCTTACTTAACATCATTAACTGCACATCAAAGCAGTTTTTAGATTTAATTTCCAAAAGTGTGCATATTAGTAAATTTAAGGAGTGTAAATGAGTCCAGAGAGTATTATTGTGTGGACCACAGCTTTGAACAAAACTTTTTTTGCAGAACAAAAACACATACATAGAGTTATTTTTCATTACATTGTTGCTCCTGAAATAATTTCAGATGGTCCCACTAACCAGAACAAACCATTTATGTCTCAGAAAGAAACTGATGGGATGGTATATAGGAAACATTATTATTTGTGAACATCTCAGATGGCCAATAGAGTAAAAGGCCACACCTGACAGGCAAGTCTTCTACAGCTGACTATATTCACTCCAAGTATTTTTGAAGATATATAGTAAAAGCAAACACGCATGTTAACATACCACAAGTGCACATCTCTAAAGCATAAAACAAGAAGAAAAATACACAAATTGAAAAATATGTTCAGTAGACATTCTAGCTTGCTTCTCCACTGCTGTGATAAAACACTGACTGTATGCAACTTGGGAGCAGGGTTCCCCCCCCTCCGGCCTTACAGGCTGTTACCCATCATCAAGGCAAGCCAGACCCCAGGCAAGAGCCTGAAGGAAAAAAATTAATGGAGTAATGCATCCTACTGACTTGCTTCCAGACCCAAGTTCAGTAACCTTTCTTATACATCCCTGACCTACCTACCTAGGGCTGGTACCCACCCACAGTGGACAGAAGCCTTCCTACATCAGCTAGCAATCAAGAATATGCCCCATATACATGTGGACAGGCAGTGCTGATGGAAGGAATTCTTCAGTGAAGTTCCCCCTTCTGATGTGAGTCGTTAGCATCTAAAATTAACTATAACAGTAGCTAATGTTTAAGTTTTCTATTTTACTGAGAAATAATTTAGGTGCCCAATGATTACCCACAAATTAACCCAGTTTAATCTTAATTCAGATACTAATTTTGATATCATGAGAAACATTCTCAAGCTGATATATTACAAAAGCAAGTTAATAAAAATAAAGGTATCATCATAATGATCCAATTTACTTGAAAATGATTGATTGCATGTTTCACAATCTCAAATGTTGTGTTAAAATTAGCATATTTGATCCATAAATCTGTGTAAATCAAGGAAAACGGGTATAGGAACATATATTTCATATTAAATTGATACAAATAAAAAATACAGATGTTACATGTTAGATTAACTTTTAATTATGCTCATTAATTAATTAAAGATTTATGTTAAGTTAACTTGGATCTTTAAAATAGCTCTGCTATCTTCTATAAGAAATGATTTTTAAGGTGAAAGAAAACTAAGAAATTCTAGAATTTTTCCTTATTTTTGGAGAACTTAGAAATATGTGATTAATGTATTTATTTATCTATATAAACTAATCAAAACCAAGTTCTTTTGTGCCAAGAGGCCTTGTGATCTAATTTATTAATACTCTCATGTAACAGGAGGCAAAGGCTTTTCTGAACTTCAGAAAACACCAAAGTGCTCATATATTCAGATCTACACTTTGCCACAGGTCAGGAGTAATCACAAAACATGAGAATTCATTGCTGAGATGTCAAATGGCTGCTCTCCACTCCACAGGACACAATTGTCTTGCATCCATAACAGTAAACCAGACAAAACAAAGAAGACTAACACAGCAGACTGCCGGCTCTCACTCAGCAGAGCATAGAATTCTGCCCCTCTGATCCATTAGCCTATTTACATAAGTCATTAAATGGTCAGACCATGAAACCAAATTCCCAATCTTTGCTAACACCAATAAATATCTAAGTGACTGTATGCAAACCACAAACAAACAAACAAAAAAAAAACTGGTGCAGGAGAGTGATAGAACCAATGATGTCATAATCTATTGCTCCTTGAATTTTTTCTAGAAGCAATAAAAGGCACATGGATACAATATGCTTTAGCCAAACCCACCCCTATTCCTTCACCTCCAATTTTTATCTTATCTTCCCCAACTACTTTTCTCTCCCAACCATTGAGTCCACGTAGGACTTCCTGTTTGTGCATAGATGAAAGACCATTCACTGTCCACTGAAGCAGGACCACATTCCTGAAGAAAACTGATTCTGCCTTCCCTAACAGTGATCAGTTGCTGATAGCTAGTCAGATAGAAGTGATTTGTCCTGATCCTCTTCTCCTTCCATACTGGAATAAGATACACATTCTGACAATGTGTCTAATCGGGATCTATCAGGATATGATATGACATATATAATCATATATATTATATAAGATGTGATTAGGGGCACTTCACAAACTGCTATAACATATAGATTATTGAAAACATGGGACAAAAATCTTAGAGATCTCTATAATTAGTGAGAAAATAAGATATTATATTTAGTTCAGGTGCCCAAGATGTAGATTTTCTTTGTTTTTTATTTGTTTTTATTCATTTTACATACCAACTACAATTTCCCCTCCAATCCCTCCTCCCTCTCCCCAGCCTCTCCCACCCCCCCCAACCCAACTCCTAACCTCTCCCAAAAAAGGTATGGACTACCATGGGGAGTCTAGAAAGCCTGGTACATTCAGTTGAGGCAGGACCAAGCCCCTCTCCCATTCATCAAGGCTAAGCAAGGCATCCCACCATAGGGAATATGCTCCAAAAAGCCAGTTCACGCTCCAGGCATAGATCCTGGTCCCACTTCCTAGGGCCTCTCAGACAGACCAAGCTATGCAACTGTATCCCACATGCAGAGGGCCTTGTTCCGTCCCATGCAGGCTCTACAGCTGTCTGTCTAGAGCTCCTGAGTTCCCATGAGCTTGGTTCAGTTTTCTGTAGATTTCCTCATCTTGATATTGACTCCCTCCTTCCCACCCCACCCCCCGCCACCCAGCTCATATTATCACTACTCCCTCTGTTCAATGGGACTCCTGGAACTCATGCTGGTACTTGGCTGTGAATCCCTGCACCTGCTTCTAGCAGTTATTGGACAAAGGTTCTATGACGGCAGGGTATTCACCATTCTAATTACAGGGAAGGCCACTTCAGGGACCCTCTCCACTATTGCTAGGAGTCTCAGCTGGGGTCATCTTTGTGGGTTCCTGGGATTTTCCCTAACCAGGTTTCTCCCTAACCCTATAATGGTTCTCTCTATTATCATTGCTTTCCCCTTTTATTGTTTTTCCCCTGGGTCCCTCCCGGAGCTCAAGTGTCTGGTTCCCTTATGGAGATGTAGATTTTCTGAAAATCATAGCACATTAAAAGAAGGGGTGAATAAAGGCAATGCAAAGTGGCAAGGCCAGGCGCGGCTCATGGGGCATCAAATAACTGCAGCTGTGGGTTTACTTACAGGTAATCTTATTTTCTACAACATGCAAGACTGCAGAACAGCTCAAAAGCAATGAAAGATCAGTTAATCCTGACTGCTGGACAGGTATCAGAAATGTTTCCAATTCACTTAAGAATCTTGTACAATTCTCTTATGAATATACAGGTTAGAAAGGCAAAGGCAAGTGGGGGAGGGGTGCTTTAAAACTAGATCCAGGCCTTCAAGGCAGAACAAGACCCAGCACAAAGGACAGCTCCTGGCCACCACTCCCCACCTCTGACTCTACACAGCTTTCTTTCTTACCCAGCAATAATGGCCCCACAAAGAAGAAGGCAGATGTGTAAAGTGCCCACCACAACCCCTCGGCACACAAGTTTCGATCTGCAATAGTCAAGGTAGCATTTATGCTTCTTTACAAAAGGAATTAATTTATTTGTAGAAAATTTGAGTGTAAGCTTCAAGAAATGACTTAAGAGGAGGGCAGTATTCACGTTTATTCCCTTCAAAAATATTTTTCATTTACGTAAGTGATATGTTCTGATTGTTTTAATATCCTTCATCATAATATTATTGATACTTAATTGTTAGTAAGTTAATAAAATATGTCCAAATATTTAAATATACTCTCAAATATATTAAAATAAATTATCAAAGTATAACTATGAATTACTTGGATAGTTTGCTATATTCACAAGTAAACTTGGCTGATTCTCCTGAATGCTATATCTTATCTAAATTAAGTTGGCAGTCTTACAACGACATTAATGTAAGCACAATTCAAGCAAATTCTTCGCCTTGGAAATTATCCAAATGCCAGTAATCTGTATTTGTTTATTTACTTCAAGATGATTTTTAGTAAGAAATTTAATCAGAGTGACAAATATGGGTTCTTACCATAAATTTGCTTTCCAAACAAAATTGACATAATTTTTTAATGCAGACAGCACACTGGTCTTTTTCTGTCTTCTTCTGAGAAATCATGATTTCAGTATTCCCTTAAGTTCCTGTTGATTCTATTAAGCCTACACATCAATTCTGAGGCAGACACTGGGCAAACCTTGGTAAATGAATCATTATGAAGTCATTTGCCTTATAATACTTGCCATCTATTCAAATAGCAGTCACATCAGACAACAAATAGTCAAACTAAGGCATGTGTGACTGCAAACAGCCATGAGAAATGTGAAAGAAGGCTCAAGCTTTCCAAACACCAGCACCCAGTTAAGGGAATAGAATTCTTGATAGATGGACTACAACTCAGAAAATTAGAATTGGTGCCATTATTAAACGCCAGTCAGTATAAATGAATAAAAGAGAGAGAGAAAGTTTGGTTTCTGTTCATTATAGCTGGTCTGAGATAGGGGACAGCAAAGCAACCCTGTCCAGTTTTAAATTACATTTACCATGGGAATGTAAGTAGGGGGTTATTCAAGGATTTTTCTGTCAATATGAGGACATCTAATTTGAATGTGATAAAGAGATTAAAACATATTAGCATGTGCCTCTATTTGCTTTATTTTAGGATAAAAGGATAATAAAATGATCAAAGTGAAGCGAGACTGGAGAAATAAAAAGAAGAGAAAGGAAAGGGAAGAAGGGAAGGGAAGGGAAGGGAAGGGAAGGGAAGGGAAGGGAAGGGAAGGGAAGGGAGACAAGATGGGGTGAGAAAAGCAATCAACAGAGAAAGGGAGGAAGAATCAGAAATCATTGCAGTTCCATCTTCATTTGTCTCGGCCCATCTCCTCCCCTCCCTCCCCTCCCCTCCCTCCACAGTGTAACATGTCAGTATCTTTTATGTGACTACCTATGGCTTCTTAAGGCATACATGCTAGGGGCTTGTTTTTACCAAAACTTTACATCAATGCTGCTTTCTGTAAACATCCTTTCTAGTTTGGTGTCTTACTTGTTTATCTTCCCACAGGCTATGTAAGGCATATATTGAGACATCTAAATCTATTTGTTCATTTTGGCTATTAAAAGTAATCCATTGTATACACACAAGTGTTGTGCAACCATTTTTCCTAGCCCTATAGCAGGTGCTTACCAGCTATTGTTTATTGCATGATGAATATCGTTGAGATCTAGAGAGAGAGCTCTGCAGTTAAGAGGACATGCTACTTCTTCAGAGGACGAGAGCTCATTTCCCAGCACCCACCTTTGTTAAGTAAAATCACTGGTAACTCCAGTTCCAAGATAGCCAACATCTTCTTCTGACCTTCATGGGCACTCAGTTTCCATATTCCCGTGTACACACACACACACACACACACACACACACATTTTAAAAGAGAGAAGGAACCGTTCTCAATTCTGTGCATGCTAGTAAGCAAGTAGCTGTAAATAAAGTGTTCAGGTCAAGACATAACCACTGCATGAAAACTTCTGTCAAAATGCTTACCATAGCAAAAGGCTCCATTTATTTTCTCCTTACCATTGTATGACATCTAAATTCCCTATGGGAATATAAGCATCCATTATCATCATACAATAATTTGATGGCTATAAAATAGTCTTTAATTTGTTTAATTTATAATTTCTTCATTATAGAAATGAATGTTATACCTAATTTTAAAACAGCATTTGATCATATATCTGACCTCTACAGATTTTACTCACTTAAAATTGGCTTTATAAAAGTTAATAAAGGAGCTAATTTTATTTTGTATCTCATAAAAGATGCTGACTTAAAAAATTTGTGTTTAACAAGAACAAATCAAAGAGACATGAGGAATAAGGACTTGGTGGTAGAAGGACAGGAGATTCACTGGGAATACAGGGGGGATAATTTAGCAAGCAGTAAAGTTTCATATCATTAGACAATAATCTTATTTGTGATTTTTGCTACTGTAGAGATATGCCAAAATGCACAAAAGTCATATTTTCGTTAAAATATCATTTGTTCATTTTTTAAATTGATAATTTGAAAATATTGTGTCCTCTTCCAAACATAGTGATCCTGGCATCACGAGGGAAATGTTTGTGACAATAAAACTCAAAGGAGAGAGAATCTGAAATCCTTTTCCCATGTGTGTAAGATGCCCACAGACAAGAGGGAGGAACTGGTCAAAATTTATTCCAAGGCTCATACTTGTCATGCTACCTCCTACTTTCAGGATTTCTTCCATTATTGTTTATTTCATGGAAAATAATAACATGCCAAATTTACACATGAAGTTTACATGCGCATTCTTTCCTTCCTTGTATATATGTTTGTTCTGTTCTCTGCCTCTACAGCACATCTGTCTAGATAAGGCAGCATCTTAAATGCTTGGTGACTTCTGCATCATATTTCCCTCCCTAGTGAATACTATTTTTGGATGATTGATCACTTTTGAGCAAGCATGTCAGGTCTTGGTTTTGGGAGAGAAAAAAGTACAAGGCAATATCACAGTTTTACACATTACCCCAAAATTAACAGTCCTGCAGAAAGACGTACTTATTTTCCATGCCTCTCGCCTCTTATTTTTTGAGTCCTTTTGCAAATTATCCTAGGAATGTATTAATATATCATTATTGCTGTCTCAGCCACAGCATTTGCTTGAAGCAAGCATTTTCTTTAGATTTCACTGTCACTTTTACTTTAATATCTAGGTGTAGATGCACATGATAAGGTTCAGAATTGAGTATAATAAAGGGATTTTATTTAGGGGTGAACTCACAGGTCAACAGTCCTTTCCATCAGCAGGGAACAGGAGCCAAATCTAGCAGGAGAGAGAGAGAGAGAGAATCTCTCTCTCTCTCTCTCTCTCTCTCTCTCTCAGAGAGAGCAATTCTACATCTTGTTTTGGTCCAGGATCTCAAAGGTCATTGGCTAAAGGAGTTCCCACAGCATTTGGGTCCCTTCCCATTGTTCAGTGGCTTACTACTGCACTATTTACTCATAACATGTCTAGTATAGACCTTCATGGATACTGAAAGGATAAGAAGAAAGTGCTCTGCTTAATTATTTCTGTTTAGCAAAGTGGTTACCAGTTAATATTAAACATTATAGAAATGATTATAAACTTTATAGAGTTCACAGCTATATGATTATAACGATAGGATTCAGGAAAAATTTTGGCCAGATACCCACGGTAACACATGACTAGAGTTGGCGCAGCCCTTGGCATGAGCCTGTTTAATCACCGTTGCTCTATTAGCATTTCTCTGCACACCCTACCCCTACATTGATTTGTGAACTGCTTTTCATATTTCAAAATGGTCCATGGATCACTCTGGCCCAACAGAATTGAATAATAATGATCCCATTTAAACAACATTTAGAATATAGATAATTATCTGGAAATGACTGCCTGGGATTGCACAGAGAGGAGAGTCATTAGCATTCAACACCAAGTCTACAAAACAGAGGGAGACAAGTGGAGTCTGGGATCATGAAGTTAAAAACTAATTGTTTGAGATAAAGATACAATTTCATTATTCTCCTTATGCATAGCCAGTCTTCCGGGCACCATTGTTGAAGAGGCCATACTTTGAAGATTGTAGTCTTAGTCCTGTGTCAAAATCAATTGACTCCACACTTGTGGGTTCAGTTCTGGAGCATTAGTGGAACTGTTTATAGTATAGTGTGGTAGGATACTGTCTTCACTTTGCAGTACAATCTGTAATCAAGACCTCAGTACCTTCCAGTTTGCTGCTTTTGTTTATACTGTTTTGGCAAATGGCCGTGTATTGTTCAAAATGAAAAAGGACTGTTTCTTTCTCTTAGTAATAGTAAATGATATGTTGTTCTTTTTCGATATCAGTTAGAAAAATAATACCAAGGGCTCTCACCAAGAAAAAATAAATGGATAAAAGATAAGTACTTGGGGTGACAGATATGTTAATTAGCTTGATTTAATCATTACACACTGAACTCATATATCACAACGTTACTTTGTATCCTGCAAACATGCACAGCTGTAATTGATTAAGTTATCATTTAAAAATAGAAATTGGCTCCTTCAAAACCTCCAATATGGCTGCTACAGACTTACTCTTAAACCTTCTGCTACCTGCCCACCTCCTCCCATGCCACCTTCTTCTCTTGAAACTCTGCCCCTGTGTGTGGACCCAGGATCCAGGTTTCCCTAGCTCTTAACTACAACCCATTTCAGACTTTCCTTCTACCATCTCCACTCTGTGTCACTTCCTGTGAACTCCTAGAACTACTTTCTATCAGGTACCCCACAGCCAATACACTTGTCTTGGAATCAGAGACCTCACAAATGCCATACTTTCTGGAATCCAGCGGGAACCACAGCAAACAAAGAACAGAAGAGTCACCAGATGTCAACACCAGGAACACTTTAAACACTATGACCCTATATGCCTAGGTCCCAGAGAAAAAACATGCACATATCCAAGCAAGACAAAGTCTTCAGAAGCCAGCAATGCTATTGTAGGAGGCACTGAGAAAAGGAATTTAGCTGAAGTATAAAATAAGAGCTTCAAGACACCAGTTATGATATGGTCACAGATATTAAGGAGGATATGAATAAATACCTCAATAAAAACCATGAAAACCAAAATAGTTGAGTAAAATAATGAAAATAATTTAAGGCATAAAAGTAGAGTTTAACAAAGAAATAGAATTACTAAAGAAAGCACAACTGAACTAAAACTGGAACTGAAAACTGAGGTTATCAAACAAAAACCTGAGTGTTAAGACTCCTCAGCAGGTTAAAAGACATGGAAGAGAGAATTTGAAGACAAAGTAGAAGTAATGGACAGCTCAGCAAAAGAAAATGATAAATTAAAAAAAAAACAGGGCACAAAACATCCAGAATATCTGGGATACTATAAAAAGATCAAATCTATTAATAATAGGAATAGAGAAATGAGAGGAAACCCAAGTCAAAGTGCAGAAATATTTTTAACAAAATCATAGAAGAAAAATCCCCTAATTGAACCTTCAGCTGGCGATGGATGGAGATAGAGACAGAGACCCACATTGGA
>LOEQ01003087.1:31424-48581 GCA_001685075.1 Bramus lutescens | reverse complement strand
CTACATCATGGATGTGTCTTCTTTTTTTTTTTCTAGAGCTTTCAGGTATGCTACTAAGTCACTAATATGATCTTTCTCCACTTTCTTTACATGGGCACTTAGCACTTTCCTATTAGCACTGCTTTCATAGTGTCCCATAGGTTTGGGTACATCGTACCTTCATTTTTATTGAATTCTAGGAAGTCTTTAACTTCTTTCTTTATTTCTTCTTTAAACCTGGGGTGGTTCAATAGTTCACTGCTCAATTTCCATGAGTTTGTAGGCTTTCTGACAGAAGTGTTGTTAGATTCTGACTTTAAACCATGATGATCTGAAAAGATACAGGGGGTTACTTCAAATTTTTTGTAACTGTGAAGTTTTGCTTTGTTACCAAGTATGTGGTCAATTTTAGAGAAGGTTCCATCAGGTGCTGAGAAGAAGGTATGTGTTTGGGTGGAATGTTCTGTAAAGGTCTGTTAAGTCCTTTTGAGCATGACACCTGTTACTTCTCTTATTTCTCTGTTAAGTTTCTGTCTGGTTGACCTGTCCATTGGTGAGAGTGAGGTGTTGAAATCTCCTGCTATTAGTGTATGGGGTTTGATGTGCGACTTCAGCTTTAGTAATGTTTCTTTTACATATGTGTGTGCTCTTGTATTGGAGCATAGATGTTCAGCATTGATATTTCATTTTGATGGATTGTTCCTGTTATGAGTATAAAGTGTCCTTCTCCATCTCTTCTGATTGATTTTAGTTTGAAATCTATTTTGTTAGATATTAGGATAGCTACACCCGCTTGTTTCTTAGGTCCATTTGATTGGAAAACCTTTTCCCAACCCTTTACTCTGAGATAATGTCTGTCTTTGAGGTTGAGGTGAATTTATTGTATACAGCAGAAGGCTGGATCCTATTTTCATATCCATTTTCTTAGCTTGTAATTTTTTATAGGTGAATTGAGTCCCTTGATATTAAGAGACATTAATAACAGTGGTTGTTAATTCCTTTATTTTTTCAGTGGTAGTGGTTATGTGTTTCCCTTTTGGGAGGTTTTGCTGGCAGGCAGTTATCTGTTTCCTGTATTTTTGTGGGTACAGTTAACTTCCTTGGGTTGTGGCTTTCCTTCTAGTCCTTTCTGTAGAACTGGATTTGTGGACAGGTATTGTTTACATCTGGTTTTGTCATAGATTATCTTGTTTTCTCCATTGATGATGATTGAAAGCTCTGCTGGATATAGTAGTCTAGGCTTGCAACCATGATCTTTTAGTGTCTGCAGCATATCTGCCCAGGACCTTCTGGCTTTCATGGTTTCCACTGAGAAGTCAGGTATAATTCTAATAAGTCTACCTTTATATATTACTTGACCTTTTTCATTTGCAGTGCTTAATAGTCTTTCTTTATTTTGTAATTTTGTGTTTTGATTATTATATGGCAAAGGGACAAATTTTTTGATCCAGTCTATTTGGTGTTCTATAAGCTTCTTGTACCTTCATAGGGATATCCTTCTTTAGGTTGGGAAAGTTTTCTTCTATGATTTTGTTGAATATATTTTCTGTGCCTTTGATCTGGAGTTCTTCTCCTTCTTCTATCCCTATTGTTCTTAGGTTTGGTCTTTTCATGATGTCCCAGATTTCCTAGATGTTTTGTGTTAAGAATTTGTTGGATTTAATGTTTTCTTTGACCAATGAATTAATTTCCTCTATAGTATCATCAACTGCTGGCTGAGATTCTCTCTTCCATCTCTTGTATTCTCTTGGTTATACTTGCCTCTGTAGTTCTGTTTGTTTACCAAGGTTTTCTATATCCAGAATTCCTCAGTTTGTGTTTTCTTTATTGCCTCTATTTCAGTCTTCAAGTCTTGAACTGTTTGCTCCACCTGTTTGATTGTTTTTTTCTTGGTTTTCTTGGGTTTCTTTGAGGGATTTATTGATCTATCTCAATTTTTTGTTGGTCTTTTCTTCTATTTTTCATTTCTTCTTTAAAGGCCTCCATCATCATCATAAAGTTATGTTTAAAATCATTTTCTTCTTCTTCTAGGTTAGGATGATCAAGTCTTCTGTTGTGTGACCACTGGGTTCTGGTGTTCCTATGATGCTTTTTAGGTTGTTTGATGAATTTTTGCATTGGTGCCTACCCATTTTTTCCTTCAATTGATGCCAGCATTGTCTTTGTGTCTTGGTCTAATCCTTCCAGTGGCTGTCTGAGTCTTTCTTAATTGATCTTGTCTGCTCTATACTGCCAATGTCTATGTCTCAGGGAGCGACTGAGGTCTCTCTTAGCCTGCTCTCTTGGTCTTCTCTCCTGGTTCGCTCTCTTGTTCCACTCTGTGCAGTCACAGCTTGTGCTTCAGAGTTCCTCTCTTGGTCCTCTCCTTGGTCCTTTCAGCAGGAAACTCTCCTGCTGGCTGTCTATATAAGCTGAGGCAGGTGGGGGAGGGGCCAGGGTTTTGCCCCACTATGGAGGGCCTAGAGAGTGGGGTGTTCTGTTGGGTGGCTGGTCACACACATCTTGGTCCTGTCTGTATTGTAGCAGGCGGTGTTTCAGAGTTCCATGGAGGTTACAGAAGGATAGGGGAGCATGGTGGCGGGGTGGGGCTAGGAGTTTATAGGGTCCGGTGAATGGGGGTGGGTATTGGGGCAGACTACATGCAGGAAACTCTCCTGCTGGCTGGCTAGAGAAGCAGAGGCAGTTGGGGGGGCTGGAGTTTTCCCCCACTATGGAGTTCCTAGAGGGTGGGGTGTCCCTGTGGGTGGCTGCTCACTCACCTATTGGTCCTTTCTCTCTTGTATCAAGCAGTGTTTCAGAGGTCCACCAAGGTTGCAGGAGGATAGGTGAGCTCTTCTAATTTTTGGTAGAGATTTAGAAGGTTTAGTACAGCTGTCTCTTTGAGTACTTGTGAAATCTTATGGCCTGAGTTCCTTTCTGTTAAAGTTTTTGATTACTGATTTAACCTCTAAGTCATCAGATGTTCACATTTTTCATTTCTTCTTGAAGGTACAGCTCTCTAGAATTTTATCCAGTTCTATCTTTACTCGGCTTATTTACTCTGCTGCTATGTAATTATTTATGGTAGTCTCTTAGGAACTTCTAAACAGTCTGCCATCTGGTAAACATGGTTTGAGGCTAGGAAGCTTAGAAATAAAATTTCACCACTATTTTTTTTTAATTTACACTTCTTTGTTGTTAGGTCTCTGTGTGTCCATGAAAGGTCCCCATTTACACCACGTCTTTCTTTTTTCTCACCCTGTAGGATTACAACCACCGCAGCGTGCATGATGGATCTTCGAAGGTACCCTCTGGATGAGCAAAACTGCACCCTGGAGATTGAAAGTTGTGAGTTACTTGCATAGGGGATGAGAAAGAGGGATGTTTGCTTGACACAATTAAAGTTAACCTTTCTTTGAGCTAATTGGGACTAGAATATTTTTAGCTATCATCTTTTCAAGTATTCACAATCGGTGGAATTTTCCTCATATTGGTGGTCATAGGATCATTTCAGTGGCATTATCTTTTGGATATTAAGGAAAGCCCACTTACTGTAATTCATAAATTTATAAACTCATGCTTTCTTCATCTTCCCTCATAACCTTCTTAAGCTTCATTAGGTAAAAAAAAAAAAAGGATATTTCCTTACCTGTTAACCTGGAAGACTGTGAATGGTCATTTAGAAATACACTATGGTACAGTGTTATGTGGATGGTGTGTTTTCTACAGTTGAAAAATATACAACAATAAATGATACCTCAGTGGGCTTATGCTTTAGGTCAGACAGTTCCTGTTTTTCACGTCTGTGGGCTGATTTTGGTCTGTGCTCTAAGGCTGTTTTTCACTGACTATTGTATTAAGAAGATGAACGCTTGAGCCATCATTTCCCAGTCATCAACCTCCAGGCCTCGGAGTCCATTCATTGTGAAAACGCCATTTATTCGTTTTGAGAGTTGCAAAAAGATGCAGGAGTGAACTCTGTAGCTTATTGAAATGTGAAAAGTCAGCAGGTGTGTATTTTGGGAGTCTAAAGTACTTTCTAGAGCTAAATGTCAAGAAGGAAAGGGAAATGAAAACCTTCTAGTCGACCTTACGGTATTATTGAAAAATAAATGTGTTTCTCTACTGCACTGTTAAGCAACTACATAAACTTACTATTCTCATTGTACATAAATAAAACTGATCCTACAGAGGTACTAAATTTAGATATAGCCATTATCCTACTACCAATGAAATAAATAAGAAAATTCAGAAATGCTCTTCAATTATTTTTTTTTATTTTAAAGGTCATAAAGAACATGGTAAATATTAAAGGGTATTTATTAAAGAGTTAGCAGCGACTTTATTTGAATGACAAAATGACAAAATTGGAAACATAACCATGATCATTAATTAATGACTGATAATAGTTTATAAATAAAACAGAGCTTTTGTTCAGCAGATAAATCATTACCTTTGAAATTGGAGTAGAAAAAGACAGGCGGCTGATGGGCTGATGACAGATAATGGGTTACCATTTACCTTTGGCTATTCGCCCATTGATTTTGTGATTTTCTTAAACATTGGCTTCCTTTGGAAAGTTTCGTAATCTAAAACTGTCTTAACATTCTAAGATCCTTGGCTTTCATTGTTCTGTTAAAGGGCAATAAATTTTGCAAAGTATTTTAAACGATTCTGTACTAAGAATTACCAGCATATTCTCCCCAAATTCACATTTTTTTACAATGTACAGTGAGTTTTCCTACAGTTTCATAATGTGTTGTAGATTGACATTTTTCTCAAGATGACAAATTTCTTTATTTATACTAGGAAGTATGCAACCTTTCAATCCACTCATCACACTATGTAATGACCAAAACAAAGCATAAAGCAGATATTAAATATTGCCTTAAAAGGCTCTACGAAGGCAGAACCATGATAGAAATTAAAAGCCAAACAAGAACAATGGACCGACTGCCTTCTGTGTGTTAAACTAATAGCACAGCAGCACGTGACACCATGACAACCTCTGAGAGATAAAGTATCTTGGATACTGAGATAACCAAAGGCAAGAATTACAGATGGATGGGGAGCCAAACACAGTTATGTTTCCAAGCCCAGTTCTACTCCACCACAGACCTCTGCAATCAACAGGTGAGGAAGGGGGCTCCATGACTAGTGTTGCAGCAGCTCTCTGCAGGACCAGGAATCCTACACGATGCAAAACAGGTCTAGATCTCTCAATATCATCTCTGCTACAGGTCAGAACCGATCCTAGAAGCTGAAGCAGAATTCAGCTCCTAGGTCAAGTGCCTAGTATTTACAGTTGAAAGGGAGGGTATTTTGTAGATTCAGCAAACCAAGCGGGCCTTGATTCCTTATGTGAAAAAATATGTGTATGCACATACTTACCCAGAAGTCTCCGTGTTACTTAGCTCAGTGTATTTAAAATAGTTTTCATCTTAGCAATTGACTAACTGATGTAATGAAATGTAATCTCAAGAATAAAATCTTAACAATAAAAAACTATTATGTGGTGCATAAAAATACACCAAAAATAATTGAGTCAATATTTACTTGCTGGCACTTGCTTGCTTTGCTTTTTTTCCCTAGATAAATACAAAATAAACTGGTTATTCCTTCATATTTTTAACACTCCATAATTAAATGTGTGATTTTTGTAAAATAGATTATCCTCAGCTGACAATGTATTGGGCTACAGCTCAGCTTTAATGGGTCTAATATCAGTTAGATTATGAGAAGGATAAAATAGACATTACTCAAAACAAGACTGAGCCAATCAAACTTTTCTATGACCAACTGAGTGGAAACATTGCCTACATTACAGAATTTACTAGTTCGTATGTGTATTTCATTAAGACTGGGAAAATGTTCTCCGTGGGTAAGTCCTTTGAGACAAATTAAAGACATTTTGCTTATTTTTAATGCCATCTAATCAACTAAAATTGCAAAGTCCATATAGCCTTGTTAAACTGAAAATATACTTGAATTTGGAGGAGAGTAATGGCTTGATAGCCTCAGGATGCCATAAAATGAATCAATGGCATATAGAAAAATCAATCAAAGAATTTAGTATAACGAGGATTTAGAATTCAAAATCAATAAAGCTATCATATGAAGGCTGAATAACTACAGGCCTTGCGGAAATACATGTAGGTCTTAGGATAAAAATCATGGAGAATTACTTGGATGGCTTTTCCCACTTTCTTAAGCAAGATTAAGGAGAATCTTTCACCTCTCCCTCTCACTTTCAACATAACGTGTCACGTCTTATGACATTCAAAGAAGTAGAAGCCAATTTCAAGTCTAAAATCTGTGTGGTCGCCACATACAACCCTTCTTATTCTTCCACATCCTGAGCAACACCTGTTTTGGGTGGGAACGCATGAAGAAATGTCTGTTCTCCTCGCAAAGGGTACCCTATGGCAGACCAAAGAAACGAGTCCACCCACATCTAGCTTGTTGAACTAAGTATTCTTGGGTTACTTAGAGTGAGTCTAAGGGAACTGATCAATGAAAAACATACCCCAGAATGGGTAACAATTCATGAAACCTGAATCAGTGGAGCTCCCTATACAACTTGTAGGCAGTTCTGCTGGCTAAAAAGTCCCCTCCTCACTAGTAATTGCTTAGTGCTTTTGTAACCTGTGTAAGGGTATTGCTTGACTTTCCTATCTATTCACCATAGATAGGACACCCATGACAGACCAAAGAAACAAGTCCGTCCAAATCCAGTGTAAAGATTTGGTGACTTGATTGAAGTTACTTATAGAGGTTATTTATGTGTGAAGATTAAATTACAGATCATTGGTGATGCAAAGGCATCACTGAGAAGCTCACCCTAGCATGGGTGATGACTCACAAGAGCAAGCATCACTGGAGCTTTCTGCATGACCATTTTTAGGCAACACAGCTGTTCAGTGCCACATCTCAGCATATGTTACTGCTTATGTAAACTTGGGAAGGGTCCTTGTCAATCTTGTAGTTGTCACACTTTGCTGAGACTTGTGAATTTAGTTTACATCCCAAGCTATGTAGGTTTTGTTTCCTTTCTGAATATTAAAGTCTCCCTCCTAGATGGAATGTTTCAATTCAAAGAAGCCCTGGTTCTTTCAAAATGCTGTAGATGGTGGCTTTATTGTTGTTATTGATGATGATGATGTGTTCTAAATGTTTGCATCTCCCTAAATTCATATTAGAACCTACTCATCAGAGTGTTTTAATGATAAAGTTGGGCTAAGGAGTGACGCTCTCTTTAATGGAGGTATTTCCTAGAGTCACCTTGTCCTTTCCACTAACTATATTAGGTCACAGCCAGAAGATACCATCTATGAAAGAGAAAATGGACCCTCACCAGACACCAAGAGTTTAATCAGTACCTTTATTTTGTACCTCCCCCAGGACAGAACTGTCAAAACTTTAAGATATTAATCTCTGCTGTTTATAAGTTGCATAGTTTGTTTTACTAGCTTTAGCATTTCCACTTACCCAAAGGGCTAAAATAAGAATGTAACACCTAGAAGTACTTCTTTGTTTCCAAGTTTACTGATTCTTCACCATGCTGATTATAAAGTAAGAGGAGAGGCTTCATTGCATGTTCAGAATCCACTCATTAAAACCAAGACTAATTTCTGGTAAGAAATATGTGGGGGATAATATATGCTATAAGTAATCCTTCCAGACTTTGTTGAGTTGCTTTAATTTTCAAAAATAAAGATAGTTTTAACTTCTCAGATAAGAGTTAAAGCACAGCTTTGTAGTGCAATCCAGCATCCTTCCTTTGTACAATTTCATTATTGTGTCTTAGACTACCTCAAAAATGATTATAAATGTGTCACTCAACAGCAAGATAGAAGAAAGCCTAGTGCTTTGATGCCTTTAAAAATAAACCTGGCTGGGCAGTGGTGGTGTACACCTTTAATCCCAGCATGCAGGAGGCAGAGGCAGATGGATCTCTGTGAGTTCGAGGCCAACCTGACCTATAGAGCAAGTTCCAGGGCAGGCTCCAAAGCTACACAGAGAAACCCTGTCTCAAACAAACNAAACAAACAAACAAGCAAACATTATGAAATCCTATGAGTTTGCTTTATCATAATCCACAAACTGTCTACACATCTCCGATATAAACTGCCATGAAGTCATTAAGCAATAGGAAAGTTTGGTGATACCTGGCTATTTTCTTAGGAGTATTTGATAAAGCACTGTCTCCATAAACTAAATGCAATGGACCATTCACTCAGTCTGTTAGTCTTAAAGTACTACCGTTCTACTCAAATGCTTTTCTGTAACAATGTGTATATATCATTCTAACCCATAACCATGTCTGATTATAAAATAAATTTTATGAAATAAAGTTTTACAGCCACCAAAATGACTGGTTAAAAATAATAGATCCACCGACTTATCCTACTGTAAAATGGCCGCAAAAAGTATGAGGTATGCAGAATTGAAGTGCTAAGTTTTATTTATGTGATTTGATAATACCTGGAAATGAAGTCAAAATAATCATTGTCCAGACATCAGACCTAAGTAAGTTTATAAAGGAATCATGAGTGTCCCCTAAGTTTTAAAGCTATATTAAGATAATCTAATTCAGAATGAGAAAACAGTGACATGAAAAGAAATATTTAGAGAGCTCAGAGAGCCACTTCTGAATATTTTAAGCACTGAGACAAAACATAGCTTCAAGGTTGTGTGACAAATTGTGGTTTCTCAGGAAAATAAAGTCCATAGAGAAGAGACAGAGACCAAAACACATACAGAGATATAGAGAGTAATCATAAAAAAATTTGGGCCATGCTCTTATGGCAACTGGCAAGCCCTGAGATCTGTGGGATGAGTCAGCACCTGGAGAGCTAATGGCAGTCCCAATCCTAATACAAATACCTGAGAACCAACAGAGTCAATGGTATAGTTCAGCTACAAAGCCAACTGACCAGAGACCCAGGTAAAGCCAGAGTTTCCAATCAAGTCCAAAGGCATAAACAAAGTTGGCATCCTAGTTTGAAGGTAGCAGGAGAAATTCTCTCAATCTGAGAAGAGTCGGTGTGTTTTCTATTCAAACCTTTAGGTAGTTGGAAGAGGTCCGATCACATTTGAAAGGCAACCTGCTTTCCCCATTCTACTGATTTAAGTGAACAACCTTACAGGAACATCCAGAAGACTGTCTAGTCATATATCATAGCCACTACATAGTCCAGTCAAGTTTATGCCTAAAACCAAGCTAGAAGAATGTCAGGATGGATGCATCCAAGTGAATTCAACTAGCATGTCATGAGTTATGAATACACATGGCTCAGGCAGTGTTCAGTCATTGCAAATAAGTAGTAGTGGATAGTCATGAAATAAGTTTCTGCCTAAGAAGAAAAACTTCTTTCCCTGTGGAGACACGTCAATTAATTGGAAATGACCACCTACTGTTAATAATGCAGAAGAGATTTCTCAGTAGGAGACAAGTTTCATTTTATAAACTTCAGGGTCTCTTTCAACCTTCAGACTAGAACTCTTGGAATTTATTCAATTTCATTATTTCACCAATATATTACTTTAGACATCTGCCTAAATAATATTAGTGTTGAAGTGTTTCTGATACATAAAGCAAAGTTGAACATAGGAAAAATGTTATGAATACATGAACATATAAATACAAGGAAAATATGAAATATGTGATGCTTAAAAGCAAAAGCCTTGAAAACCATTCTTATTTTATCCCTTCCTGCTAAATCATTAATTTAGATCTAAAATAATTTAAAAATAGCATCTACAATGTACTGCATGCTTCCTATTCATAGTTATTAAACACCAAAAAATAAGAGAAGCAAATTGTACCTCATGAATGATTCATGGCTTCCCTTACTTTATGTCCCCATTGTCAAGGAAATTAGCAGCCTTAGATATCTCCTTAGATAAATTTGATTTTGTCATATTCAGTAGACTACTTAATGAAAATGAATATTTCAAATTTATGTTCATAGAAATGTTAATGAATTTTAGTAGCTTTTTTGATGAACAGAAGAGTAGTTGTAGAGAGGATGGGGAATTTTTTTGAATTAATTTATTCCTTTATCCAGCCTGCTTCTTTGAAAATATAAAATCTTTCTCCCTCTCTCTCTTTCCCTTTATCCTTCACCATTTCCATCTCTCCTTCCCAGGCTCCTCTTCCTCCTGCTCCTTCTCTCCCTCCAAATTTTCCAATCTTTTGCATGTTAAAGCAAAATTCAGTGGAGAAATAGAGTACCATTTATAAAAAATAATTTTGCAGTCGATTTGATTGTAAAGCTAGCCTCACAGATATTCAAGCTAACCTTATACACAATTTATTTTCCATACATGGGAAAGTTTCTGGGTAGATTAGTAATGATAGTTACTTGACGTGTTTCACTTTCTGAAAGTTTCTTTTCCTTTTATTATTAGAAGGGTTTTTCTTTTCCTTTTATTATTAGAAGGGTTGACTGTAGAAATAGAAGACCCGAGTTAGTGGGAGCTCACTGACTCTGGGTTGTCAGTGGGGGAACCTGCATAGGCCTGAACTAGGCCCTCTGAATGTGGGTGACAGTTCTGTGGCTTATGCAGTCTGTGGGACCACTGGCAGTTGTACCAGGATTTTATCCCCAGTGCATGAACTGACTTTCTGGAGCTCAGGGTATCCCTATAGAGGGATACCTTGCTCAGCTTAGTAGATACAGGGGGAGGGGCTTGTTCCTGCCTCAACTTCATATGCAAGAATCTGTTGACTCCCCATGGGAATCTTTACCCTTCTGAGGAGTTGGATGGGGGATAGGGGAGGAAGGTGAGGGACAGGAACAGGAGGAGGTGATGGGGAGGAACTGTGGTTGGAATGTAAATTGAAAAAAAAAACAACTTTTAAATAAAAAAATAAGAGTTGACCATTTTGCTACTAGCATCCTATCACAATAAAAGTGTACAACAGCACAATATTATCCATTTTATCTGAACATTACAGAAATTAATTAAAGACATTTGGGGATTGAGACGGGGTTTCTTTGTGTAACAGCCCTGGTTGTCCTGGAAGTCACTCTGTAGACTTGGCTGACCTCAGACTCAGAGATTGGCCTGCCTCTGCTGCCTGAGTGCTGGGATCAAAAGTGTGTGCCTCCACTGCCAGATTTTAAAAACATATTTTATGGTGTCAATCTATTCACCTAAAATTAGAAGCCATTGCTGACTGAGGAATTTAATTCACGTGGGATCCAAACTTGTGATAATAATGGTAACTAATATTATTGATTAGATACTTTACAAAGATATACCATTGAGTTCTTGTCATATGAAGGGGCTCAGTGCATCAGGACAGTAACTCACTACATCTCAAAACCATAATATTATTAATGGGGCCTGACCTCACTCTGACTTATTCAGCTAAGACTTAATACTATAGTATCTCAAGAAAAACCTCTACCCTCAAAAGTTCTTCCTCCTGGCTGTCTGAATACACTGATGGACTTTGGGGGTACTCTGTTTAGGAAGAGAGCAAAAGTCTGGGAGTCAAGCATTTTTTTGTTGATTCTGTCTTCACTGAACTTGCCCCACTTCAATTCCTACATGGGTTGTTCTTTTATGACCTTCTTGCTAAAGAAACCGAATAGTGATCTATTTTAGTAATCAGCATTACTTTCCCAGGTCGCTACTATAAGTAAAATGTGTCACAATTATCAGAAACCCTTTTTCTCCTACATGGCTACAAATAGAGTCCCCACATCTGTGTCGTTCTGGGCCTGTCTACTTCAACAGTCCTAGAGTTTCAAAATTCACTCTACTCAGAAGTATGCACATGAACAAACATCTACGAGCTTGGATATAAATGTGTTCTCATGCATAGTCTTCGCATGGATCGTTCTGTGACCCATGTCTAGATGGAAATATATATATGTGTGTGTGTGTGTGTATGTATATAAATGCATGTGTATAGAAGTATATATATGTATGTATTTGTATATGTATATAGTTTTCATTTATGTATCAACTTCCATAGTTAAATTGCTTTATTTTCTTTTTAAAAACAAAGATATTAAAATAGAAAAGTTTTAAAATATGGAGACCATTTTCCCCACACAGTCCAGGGCCAAGAATCCTAAAAGGCGAGTCCTGGCATGAGCACTGTAAGCTTCCCAGACCATCAGGCTTTGGGTTTTTTTCTTCCTATCTCTTTGTCACTTTATCCTCCGATAAGATTCTCTGTATGGGAGACAGAATGGAAACAGAAACTCCAGAAGAAGTTTCAGTAAAGAACAGCGTGCTGTCCAGAGAAAGGAATGACGGAAGTGATCAAAGGGAAGCTCTCGAGCTCTTCTTTACTCTATGCCACCTAACAGCACACTGTGAAACAGATTGACAGGTGGACTGTGTTGTGCCATGGACGCTGTGCTTCAAACAGATAGACAGTCCATATTTATATATTAAGAAGTCAAGCAGCTGAGTTTAGTTCTGTCAGTAAAGCACTGGCATTGCAAGCCTGAGGACCAATATTCAATGCCTAGATAACACTTCTTTAAAAATGTTCAGAGCAATAGTGTAGTGCTTATAATCCCACTATTGAAGATATTGAAACAGACAAATCCCTGGGGTTTGCTGGCTAGCCAGCCTTGATTTCTTGATGAACCCTGGGTCAGTGAGATGTCCTCAAAAAGCATGTAGACAGTGCCTAGTGTTTGCACCCGCATACATGTCTACATCCATACAAATGCACATGGAAGTTAACTTGTTTAAGGATGCTGCTCTATTTTAAATATCTATACGTACAAGACATATTAGTACAAATTTGAAAATTGAGGCATTGTTTATATAATGATGCTCCTGGATGGGAAATTACAATGGAGACAGAAGTGTGGACATTAGCCACTACAGTGACATTCTTTATCACGTAAGGGGAGGTGGGGCCAGCAAAAGTTTACACTTGAATAAACATATCATTTTAGGCTTTGCGGAAACAATGCATCAACCTGAAATTAAGCATCACCTGTTTCAAATGCAGAGGTAAGACCCGCTGCATCAGTTTTCATCCGTATCGTATCAGTGCTAACTGTACTCGTTCGAGTGTGGATTATTTAGGAAGGGAGATTGCTCATAGGGCTCTCACAACATAACTGCATTGATTCAAAATTGATTGTATCTCCACGTCTTACATTATGTTGATCTACGATTTCTGGGAAAGAAAACATTTTTCACTGAGCAGAGCCACGACTTGCCTGCTGCTACCTTGTCACTCCCAGAGCAGGAAATGAAAACTTATCTGTTAGCTCATGGCTGATGGTTGTCAGGAGTCGCATGTACACGGCGATGGTTAAAACTCAGACATGGCTCGGAGGGGGTGCACAGGGTCCAGGAAGCTGGATTTTGAACACCTTTAAGATGCGGCTGATGTTAATGTTTCAAAGTCCCCAGTTCGAGTTGTAAGGTTCTTCCATTGTAACAGAACCTGCCTTTGCTCAGGGTGAGCTAGCTGCAGGTTCTCACCAGTGCTCCTTAATCCACCTCCCCTGCCTGCAAGCACCCGCTGTGGGTGACATAATTAGCTGCAAGCCTATGTCACGCTGCTTGTTCTGCATTCGATTCAAGAGAATCTAAGTTTTTAATTAACTGAGACAGAAAAGTCATTTTATAGTGACCTAAATAGCTCCCAAACACTGAAATCTGATCAGCTCAGAATCGAAGAACCTCAGTGTATGACATCCGTGGTTTGCTTCTCACTGAGAGCGGATTCTCAGAGAGGTGGCATGTTGTCAGCACTCTTTTCTTCATTAAAACGTATTTAATTAAAATATAATTGCATTGCTTTCCCAAGTTCTTCCTCCAGCCACTCACATGTCCCTTCTCTCTATCACCTCCTGAGTTCCCTGTTCACTCCTTCCCACTGACAGCCTCTTTGGATTATTGTTGTTGCCTCTATATAAGTACATTGATATATAAATATAGTTGGCTGAAGCTGTTTTGTGTGGATTGTGTGCATATGATTATAGGACTGACCACTTTGTGTTTGAGAATTAATTAGTAGGCACATCCCTGGGAGGGGTACAGTTGTCTAGGGGTGAGACCCTGAAAGATTTTTTTCTCCTTGCAAGTTAGCACTTCTATTGATATGGGTGCCCAAATACACCGCCGTTGGTTACCATCAGAACATGAAGGCCTTTGGCACATGTTTAGGGATATCTTGCTATGTTGTTCATAGCTACAGTCTATTGGAATCACAGCTGGATAGGACTATTGATGCTTCCCTCCCTGGGCAGCCTACACAGTCCATTCTGTGGGAGTTAGTGCTGAGGAAGGAGGCTCTCAGGTTAGAATAAGTGCAAATCTTCTGAGTCCTGGGTCTGCAATATGCAGTGTCTTCAGCTATCAGGACTTCCTTTCAACTACTGTGGGGCAATCAAGGACAATAGCAATAATCGATATAGCTTTGGAGAATCACTTGAGCTGTTTTGACCAACAACTTGAGCAGAAGTTTCTCATTACTGGAATTTTTGTTAGTCTGTGACTCTTCAGGGAAGTACTGTCAGCCCAAGTGATATGACTTCACACAAGATGCTTGATTTTGTTTCTGGTGTGTGTGTGTGTGTGTGTGTGTGTGTGTGTATGTGTGCATGTGTGTACATTTATTTATATTGTACCTTATTTCATGTAAATATAAAATAATAAAATTCCTTGAGGCTTTATCAAACATCCCTAGTGTTGTTTATCCCTCCTCCTTCCCTTTCTTCCTGTATTGACCTCCCTCTCACCCTTCATCTGCCCATTACCTGTTCTTTGCCTTTCTATCACACACTCACATGCATACATGCACACGATGCACACACACACGCATGCATGCACACACACACTCTGACCATGGTTCCCTTTTCCTTTCCCCATTTCTGTACTTACTACAGGTTATTTATTAGCAACTGAAAATTGCGAACTAGAAACCAGGCCACATTAGAAAATAGTGTTGGTGGTAAATATTTTATCATGGGGCACTTAATTTTAATAAAGAGAAAAGTAGCAAATACTCCATTTGCTTTTACTTTGACTTGTCTATGAAGTCAAGGAGCTGAAGGTCATATCTCAGCTATGGGGAACTTCTGATTCCATGAATCATTCTGAAGAGCACACATATTTTCCAGCCTTTATCACCATTTTTGATGAGAATCTTTCTCAATAAAGAATTTTGAAAGTGACATCCTTTTTGATGATTCAGAGTCATAACTGCAAACACTTGTTTCTCATGATGTATAAACCTCTTGCTTCATGTGAAGCAAAGATAGATGAAAGCAATTTGTTCTCTGATCCTCAATGTAACCTTAAGATGTAAATGCCTTCCTGGGTGGGAGATGAAGGCCCTGTTCTGTATAATTACTGAGCCAAAAGGAAAAATCAAGTCCATCTCTGGTTGATGATGCATATTTTGCAACTTAGAATGGAGATGATTTTAATTCTAACTTTAAGTAATCTGGTTCCTTCACTAGAGTCCAGCAATTGCTCTCTGATGAATGGTCAGCCTCAAAATCTTAGCCAATGTCCAGATCCTAAGTTCACTCCTTAGCACCTTCCTCTGTCTCAGCTGCAATGGTGATGGGCTCTCGACAGTCACCTGCATAAACTTGGTTCCTACTTGTTGAAGTTCCACGCATGTTTCCCTGTACTTATTGCCGTGACTAAAATTTCTCACTTCCTCACAGAACTTGTAGAGGTAACATATGCCAAAACAACGCTTCAGTTACGGGGAAGGTGCATTACATACGTCTCTGATATTTGATTGCCTGTATTAGGAAGTGCAACACCTAATAAAAGAATCAAGTGTAAACAAGCTAAGCTTTCTATTTGCTGGTGATTATGTAAAGTTCCAGTAGAGTTTATTTCTGTTCCTAGGTTGCAGGAAATTTTCAAGAAGTACTTTTTGTAACTGATACTATATCATAATAATCCTCTGCTTAAAGTTTTGTTTTGATGAACATAGGAAAATTTCCAGAATCTATCTTTTGTCTTAAGATTGAATGATAGCAATAGTAATGAAAGGATGATATTAATATGACTAGAAGTGATAAATCCAAGTAGCAAAATCTGAAGATAAAGCTAAGATAGAATCACTTGGATATCATTCCAACCTGCAAAATCCAGTCTATGAAAATCGCAATTCACAGGTAAATTGAGGTATGTTACATGCTAAATGTATCCAGAAGTATGAAGGCAGAAAATTCAAATATGACAGAAATGAGACTGCCCTGAGATACACAGCGCCCAAAGAGAATTCATGTGTGGTCTTTTATGAGTAGGTTGTGTAGACATTCAAAATCTTACAAATAATAGGTCTTTATGAGTCCGCATCTGAGAAACACCATATGTAGAAACCAACCAGTTTCAATATCTATGGTTTCTGTGATACATTTAAGCAGTATCAAGTTTAGGGTTTAAAGCCTAACAGAGGAGAATTCTGATCCGGAAACATGAATTTATGCAGACCAGTAAAGGGGACAGTCTGAAACGGATGTGCCTTTATGAGTATATTGAGAACACTGGATGTCATCCCTTGGCACATTCATATTTTCCTTTAGCCTTGTTTATTTACATGATGTCAGGTTTGGAGAAAGTAGGTCAGTAGATTTATCCAAGTTTGGAGTTTTCCATTTAAGATTCAAGGAAAAGGAATTAGGGAAGGGAGATGCAACAATGTACAAGGGTGCCTCTATCACACAGTCCAGGAAACGATTGAAGCTATGAGGGGATGAGTATCAAACAGTAGTCAAATTAACAGCCCTAGTGTCAAATGAGGAGAGTGTGGGTGGAGGCAGAACAGAAGCTAAACACGTCAAGAAGAATTCACCTTGGACTGGCTGAAATCAACAAGGCAACTTGGGACTTCAACTCTGGGGGTTTGAAAAATGAAAGAGAGAGAAAAATCTAGAAGGGACCATGACGAACACATCACTTACTGAAAGTCCCAGGCTCAATAGCGGGCATAGAAGAGTAAAATCAGTGTGTTTGCGAGAGCCGTTTCAGAGAGCAAGGATTTGATAAGAACAAGAAGCAAAGACCAGATCATTGAAGGGAATGGACCATCAATTGAAAACATGGAGGGCCGATTGAGATAAATTAGAAGAATAATATCTCTCACGTGATGTCTTTTGATAATATGCAAACAGCCTGCACCATGCTCAGGTGTTGTGGGAGCTCCTTCCGCTCCTTCAGCCAATAGCCGCTGAGATACCA
>LOEQ01003086.1:106550-133273 GCA_001685075.1 Bramus lutescens | reverse complement strand
AGAGAGAGAGAGAGAGAGAGAGAGAGAAATCTAGAGAAGAGGAAGAAACAAAAACAGGGCTTCTAGGCTAAATGCCATGGGAAGATGACAATAAACCCAGAAAGGACAGAGAAAAGTAAAAGAAAGAGAAGGGGCAAGCAGTTTTCCAGGCTGGGGGAACTAGGTGGATCTGGAGTAGGGAAAGAAGTTATAACAGTAGAGAGAATGGTTGCTGAAGAAACACATCTCCCTTCAAAATGGGTGGGGAATGAGGCCAGCACAGAGGAGAACTGGTGAAAACTAAAGAGAAACAGAGATTGTACTTGTCCTTTTCCCTTAAAAAACAACAGAAGAAACACGGAAAAGACTGGAGGTGAGTAGGGAAGACTAGAAGTAAACACAGAAGATTGCAGGTGAACACGGAAGACTGGAGGGGAACACGAAAGACTGGAGGGGAACACGGAAGACTGGAGGGGAACACGGAAGACTGGAGGGGAACACGGAAAACTGGAGGGGAACACGGAAGACTGGAGAGGAACACGGAAGACTAGAGGTGAACAGGAGATAGCCGTGGAACTTAAACAGAATCTGAGATACTCTCCACAAGGCTGAAGTCAGGAGTACCTCTGTGTGGCATAGTGGGAAAGAACTATGACCATCAGAGAATAAGCCATTACAGAGGGTTGACTCGGCATACAGTGTTACACCAAGAATATGGTGTCTTGGCAGAAGAGTATGGTCACAGGAACAGGAGGGGTCAACAATTTGCCAGAAAATTCCTGTAGCAGGGAATTGAAGACAGCTGAATTCAAGTTCTTCTGTATAGCAATGGGATATGGCATGACCTGAGGTTCCAACATCAACCCATGGTTGGGAAAAGAGAGTGTTCCAACTAACAAGGCCCAGATCAGTTAACTAAGTGCAGAAGAAGGCGTTGGCTAATCCATACTTGACTTTGGTGAAATAAAGATTATAATCTGTATATGAATGTGAATGTGACCCCTGCATGGGTTCACACAGGGGTCAAGGCAGGCTTGGGGGGTTGTGTGTGCAAAATGATCCAGGAAGATGGTAGCAGAGTTCACACTGGATGAGACACACACACACACAAATTAACTGACAACAGGATGGGTGCTGTGTCTTGGGAGAGAATGAAGGCAAGTGGACAGCAAACTCAGCCTGCAGACTGGCAAAAACCAAGTAGGTAGATGTGCCAGTGCCCATTTAATGGCTTAGAACCTGCAGCTGAGATCAGAACCAAAGGTGGGCCTAAGTGAAAATAGGGAAGAGAAAGTAATAATAGTCCTGGGGATTATTAGCTTCTGAGAAGAAAGAGATGGGGAGACAGAGGGATGAGGGGAAGCAACAGGATGCATGTCTGGCCACCAGAAACCTGTTCTGAGGCTGTACAGCTCTAGGTTCCTCAGGTGAGGAGGACAGAAGTGAGTGATGAGGAGACAAGATGGGGAGACAGTAACGGTAGCGAGATTACAATGCAACTCTTCTGTGTCACAGGAAGTTGTCTTGGGGCCTGGGGTACTCAAATCTTCAATGAGCCATCAGTAGGCTCAAGGGTCACACAGGCAGAAGCCAAGGGAAAGAGCATGCAAGGCAGGGCTTCACTTCAAGTCTACAGAGGATTTAATTACTAGTTCTTTCTGATTTTCTCCAGCAGCTGGTTTCAAACAAGAAGGGGAAAAGGACAGAGAATGCAAGCAAGGTAGAAATTAGAAGCCACAACATTGAATTCACTGCAACTGAGTAAAAAAAAAAATCTAATGAATCAAAGCACAACCCTGCCTTATGAAGACAGAAAATAAACAGGTTAGCGTATTCAACCCAGTCAAAAATATACCTCCATTCACCAGCTTTACATACTTGGTTTTTTTTACAGTGTACTTGGTAGATATTTTGGTGTTGTGCTATAATTCCCCAGGAAAGATGTGTAACACACACGTTCCTATCAAAGCAACCTGAACTTGAGTGCTTGCAGGTTTTCTCTTGATAAAATGCTGTTTCAGCTTCCTTTGTGTATATTTCTGTAAACAGAGCCTTTTGTTTATATTGCAGATAATCAAATGAAATCTCAACAATCAAAACCAAACCAAACCAATTCACAGGAACAGGGAAGAGCTACACAGTTATGCAACCGGTTTATCAAGAATACTTTCTGGGCAACAAGCCTACCTTTCTCATGTAGTGGAGATACAAAAGCATAGCCCTGCCTGCAGAATGTTGATAGTGCTGGGGAAAAGAAAAAAGAAGAAGTGATTGACTTGAGAGTATAAGTTGCAGAGTTAGCCTGTCTGAGTCCGAATCTCGGTTCCATTACTAACTATCTGTTGGTCTGGAGCAAATGCTTTGACCTCTCCAAGCCATTTCCTTATTTGTAAAGTGGGCATAGACAGTACAGCCTGTGAGCTTCCACACAGTCACTGGCACAGAGCAAACCCTCAGGCAACAGCAGTTACAGTTACTGATTGTGCTAACATAGCATCATGCCTTAGCAGTTCTAGAGAACACGAAGGATGTTTTGTGGGCTCGGGCAGCAAGGGATACCATTTAGATAAGCAGGTAGAGATACAGGAGAGAAGAGCAGTGAACCTGGCTGAGTAAAAATGTGGGAAGACAGATGAGATGGGATCAAAATGGTGAGTGGATTAGAATGGTGTTTAACCTGGGAAATGTCCAAGAACCTCCAAAAAGACATTGGAGTTTCTGTTTGTCTGTCAGGTTTGCATGTTAAGCTAAAGAATCTAGATTTTTCTATGGTAAGCAATGAGAAGCGATTGAAGTAAGAAAGTAACATTAAAATGTAATGATAATTTACTCTCATTAGTCTAAATTGAACTAGAAAGGTAGACAGTGATTTTCAAAGTTTTTTTATGAATATCAATCATGAAGGGATCATATTAAAGTAAATACAGTTAATTCAGTGGGGCTGAGATTAGCATTGCCAATAAGTCCCTGCACTAATATCTGTCTCTAGAGCTCACTGCAAAAATAAAGATATAGTTATTCAATGTAGTTTAATGGAAAAGAATGGCTGGGTAAGAGGAAAGTAGACAAGATGTCAAAGCTTCAGGGAGAAAACACATAGGCTTCCATGTCAGAGATAAAAATCTAGTCCTGGAAACCTTCAATCTGATTTTAGGATAACAATTTTGACATATTTCTTAATTCTGAACCCATTTTCCATAATAGTAAAAGACAATTTTGAAGCAGAGGGAGAAGAATGGCTTTGAGTTCAAGTTCAGCTCGGCCTACATAGCATGTGACAGACCAATCTGGGCTACAGAATAAGACTCTACCTTGAAAAAAAGAAGCAAAATAATGTTTTAAATATCTCATAAAATATAAAGTTCTTTTCACAAATGCATGCTTTTTATTTGATAAATACAACATACAATATGATTAAAATTCACACCCTAAAGTTCACTATCTACTACAAAGGGAAAAAACAAATAATTTTTTCCTTTTGCTTTAAAGGAAAGAGCATGAATACATTCATGATGTGTGGCTATTAATAACACCAAGGATGACTGAACATTAGCAACATTTGGTCATAGAAAGAAACCATAGTAGTAGTCACTGATACGACAGTTGAATTACAGACAGTTATATGACATATCTAAGTAGTTTCTTACATGACAGTTGTGCTAGTCAGCTACATATGTAGATGAGGAGCTAGAGACAGTGGCCAAAACATTTGCTACAGTAACATCTCCAAACTAAACCTAGGATTGGATGGCTGTCAAGCCGAGTAATTTCCTCTTGAGAACAGCCTTTGTTACACTGACAGACCACATCTGTATTCATACTGTGGAGGCTTCAGAATATCTGTGGTACATAGAGAAAATAAAAGTCTGCCACGCTACTCTCCATGATAAATAACTCCACAGTGCATTTCTGAGTTGGAAGAAGTCTGGCAGCACCCCTTACTGTGGAAAAAAAGAGAGTCCAAATGAAAAGGTTCAGTGATTGTTGGTAAGACTGGTCAGTGGGAGAGCTGGGACTAGAACTCATGTCTGCTGATCCCTAACCAGAGGCTTCACTATTCTCCATGGCCCTTCCACGGCACCAGCGTTGCACTTGAGAAATAAAGCAAGCAAGCAAGCAAGCAACAACAAAGTGCAGTGAGACCCTCATTCTCTGCACAGGCCACTCATTTCAAACGTAGCCAATTGTAGTAAACAACTGATCAGTGAGCCGTGTGGAGTGTGGTGATAAATATTCTACCATGCTGGTTCATGCTAAGCACATGTTCTGATGCAGGGAAGAATGTGTGTATACAAATAACTATGCAAAAGCACAAAGACAAAGATGTTCATGCAGGGCTAGCAGCTTAAAGCAGGAAGTTCAGACAATTTCCTTGTTAGGGGATGGAAAACATATATGGGCAGAGTACAGGGTAAACACCAGCTTTCAAAACTGGAAATTTACTCTCTGGGCCTTAAAAGTTGATTGAAATTTGTGTCTGTATGGTTTTTAACACGAGAAAAATACAGAATCTAGGAATCGTAAATCAAATCATGTATCTTTAATGGTGGGAAATTAGTTAGGTAAGCTAAAGAAATGAAAATAACAGACCCTAATACAACCCTGAGTGACGAAGCCAGAACTCTTATCTATTCATTCTCTCATCTAGTCCCTGGACTTTATTTAAATTCTGAGTCACCAGTTCTAAACTTTGTACTGGCAGAATGATATTCTTCAAGTAGAAAGAAATGATTTATGTCAATGGGGCCTCTGAAAAAAGCTAGTAATAAAAATGACTAGCATAGAACTATTTATGTAGATGGATTTTGTACTTTTCAATTCTGATTGATATATAATAATTATATTTTTTCTGGGGAATGGCATGATATTTCAGAAAACCACCTGTTTGGGCAGGACACATAGATATAGCTAGTGACTTCTGCCTATGTATGGCTATGAATAATGAGAAATGATTTCAAGTCTTTAACATTTTCCTATACAGAAGCATGCAAATAATTACAGATAAATAACCACACTCACCAGAGTAGGCACTGACTATAAGAACTCTGATCTTATCCAGGTCATGTGACTATACATGAGTCACATTCTGATATACAAAGTAAAACCTACTAGAGTCGGCTAAAGAAAATGATGCACAACAAACTGGTTGCTCCCTGAAGGGTATGGGGCAGCCAAAGAACACAGTGAGGAATAACATTTCAAGGGATGCAAATGCTCTGAAGAAACAAACATCATCTTAATTGTCCTCAGGCCACCGATGCTGGAAAAAAAAATCAAACTCAGAGGCATCTGTTGGCTCATTTTACCCCAGCTCAGGACAATCTTTCCATCTATTACAGCTGCGACACGAGGCATAGCTAATTTTTTTAGTCAAGAGAATATGCATCACTCCCTTTGAAAATTGCATTCCTAAACTTCAGCCTCCTACCAACACTCAGACATTGATCATGTAGTATTTAATATGAAATGATGTTCTTATTTACAAACAATTTTAATACCTCTTCCAAAGAGTTAGATGGTCTACATACTTTGAACTTCCTCCAAGTAATATGAAGGGGATACTGACATTAAAAATATCATTTATAACTTGAATGTCTCCATGCATGGCTGGAGGGCACTCTGGTGCCTCAGTGTTTCCACTGCACACTGGTCTGTTGCCATCTGGCTGTGCACTCAGGCCTTTTGAACACACTTTTCATTTAATAGCTGGGAAGCAGAGGAGGCTTGCTAGAGCTCTTTACCAGTTGGCAGGTGGTGGGAATGTACAAAAACCAGCAAATACCAGCAATTACAATAAGATGGAGAAGTAAACATACACACGCTCAAGGAAAAAGGCCACTCCCTGATGACAACTGAGGCTAGAAGCAGTCAAGAGATTAATTCACAAAAATCACATGCAGGAAGAGAAGGTTGAAAACAAGGCTACATGTGGCCATCAGGATCCAGCCTTAAGCTTAAAGTACTCTTCCCTAGTTTGTGGGAAATAAGCCATGAAGAAAACTAGAAATGAGAATTTTTTGCCAGCACTGGATGTTTCAAATTAGTGACAAATAGACCAATAATCATTTATTAACATGTCAGTGATCAAAATGATGGGAGATAAATCCAAAAACTCAAGGAGCTTGAAGTACTTTAGGGAGATAATCATAAACACTGCATATTTGTTTAGTGCATAACTGATTAATGTATAACAATAAATTCTATCCAAGTTCAAGAAAGGAGACACAACTGTCCAATGCAGGGATAAACAGGGTCTACTGAGCAGTGCTGCAGAAGATAGTTCAAATCTGGACAGGCCGGGAGCAGGGCAAGTCCATGCCAGGCAAGGGAAGGAGAATGAACTAAGTAAGAATGCACACAATCAACAGCACAAATAGCATGCCAGGAAAATAGAAATTCAAGACAAGTGAAAGCCAAGCCTGGAACCAGATGTTGTAAAGGGGGCCAGATGCTGAGGAGCTAGGTTAAAGAGTTTTAACTGTACTCAGTAGACTCACTAAAGATCTTTTTGAACATAAAGACAGTACTGTGAAGTTTCCAGTAGTTTCGATTAGTGTTTAAGAGGAAACGTGATGCCTGTTTTGATCCCCAAGTGTCTGAAGTAGCCTGGGAAGTGACTTCGACTCCACAGTAACACACGATGCTAGTCAACTCATCACAACTCTTGTCACTTTTTACTGTGTGTGAGAGATCAAGTAAAGAATTAACTGAGAACTTCTGAATACAGCATTATCTTGGATGCAGCCTCAGTGACTTTAACACAAAAATACACAAAGCATAACTACCAGCTCCAAGAGGAAAGAAAAACTGCCAAGTTTCAAATATTGAAAGCACTCCCCCCCACACACACACACATTTCTATTTGTTTTGAAACAGGGTCATCCAGGCTAGGCCAGGACTTATTATCTGGTTGAGGCAAGCGTTGAACTCTTGAACCTCCTGTGTTGGCCTCCCAAATGCTGAGATTATAGGTGAGTGTCACCATATCATGCCTAACAATAAAATCTCTAATTACTGTTGCCTTGATAAAGCAATCATATCTCTACAACAAGACTGAAAATATACATAAACGGCATGGAGGAGATACTGTGAAGTAACAGTACAGCAGAGTCACAAAGAGGACAACAGATACAGCTCAACAAAGAAAGAGAAGAAGAAAACTAATGAGAAAATAAAAGGTCACAATGGCCAGGCCACAGATGAAAACAGACATTACAGGAAACGTATGAGGAGACACGGTGAGAAGACTCAGCTGTCAAGAACACACATGGCTCTTGCAAAGGACCTGAATTCAGTACCCTGCACCAAGGTTAAGCAGTTTGCAACTGTGTGAAACTCCAGCTCCAGGGAGCCTAATGCCTCTTCTGGCCTCTGTAGACAACTGCACTCATAGCACAAACCCTCACATAGACACACATGCCCACAAAAAATTAAAAATTAAAACAAAAAACTTTAAAAAGGACTTCCAACATAAGAATAAACTTTCAAAGAAAAAGAAGTTGACTATAAAAATTTTAGCTTTGACCCACTATATAATTTTATTCATTTACAATGTTCCGGGTAAGTAGGTAAGTACTTCTGAATATAAAAGGCAATAGGAAATATGATTCTTGTGATCCTTAGAAGCAAAAGCTATAGGACATGAGTCAGAGATGAGCTTTGAATCCATCTAATTGTAGGACTAACAAGACTGCAAAGGAAGAGGTAATAGGTACAGAATAACCAGAATATGAATTTTAGAAATAAACATATCTATTGAAATCTACATGGCTTTTTACTTATGCTACAATCACTAAACAACAGAATGGCCAACTATTCAGCAACATTATAAACATCCTGTTTTGTTCTTGCAGCACTCTGAATTTCCCACGAACATGCCAGTGTTCTTATCAAGTTAGAAACCAAAGTAACTCTTTGCTGCATCATGTCCAAGGAGGTTTGGCTTCTGTTATTTGCTTATTTGGCTTTATACTGTAGTCTGATTTGGTTTATAGACTGAGAGTATGAGAAGGGCAGCCACTTCTGAAAATGGCTACTCTTGGTCTCTAGAAATTTCTCTGGGAAGAACCGGGTAGCCACTAGATTGAAAGATTGATTCCCACCCCTCAAGTCATTCAAACCACAAGGAACTCTTATCCTGTTGAAATTCCTCCAGCTTCTCCCTTGGAAACATCACAGCATTGTACATTGTGAACAGCTCAAGCAGCTCATTTTCATTTTTCTGTGCCTGAAAACCATTTGGAGCACTAACACAGGGATGCTGTTGCTTACAGTGTCTCAGGCATCTCTATTTCTTTGGTCTATTTCAATCTGCCCAGAGAGGAAATATTTTTCTTTCCCCTTTGAATCCAGTAATTGTTTATATTCATATTCTTTTATTTTTAGTTTATAAAAATATAATAAACTAATTTTTAAAAGAATTCACTTTTATGTGTATATACACATGTGTTGAGGTTCCCTTGGAACCAGGATAGTGTCAGATCCTCTGGAGCTGAAGCTACAGGTGACTGTGAATCACCCAGTGTGTGTGCTGCTTCTGTAAGAACAGCAAACGACCGTAACTGCTGAGTTATTTTCCAGCCCAATATAATGGACTTCAACAAGTCAGGCTCAACCAGCTGGAATGCCTTGCTTCGGCTGCATACTATGGTGGTCTCCAAATTGCTTTGGACATACAACACTAGTAAATAGCACACAATTTGATAGCACAAAATCCACAATAGAAGTATATGCATTTACAGCATGTGCTACTGTATTATTATGTTATAAAAATATAATAGAAAATAGCTAAGTAATTTAATATGTAGATTTTATTATTAATGGCAAATAACTGTGCTATCACTAGAAATTATTCATAACATTTAATAATAATGTGATTTAATTTACTTTATTATTTTAGAACATCTTCACTTAATCCTTTCTGATTGAGTAATTTAAAGTTCAATTTGTTTCAAGACTTAGCTCTAAGAGCTGTCATGGATACCTCATTAAATTGTACAGCTCTAAGTGAGACCAGGTGATCATGGCCCTGACACCTTCAGCTTGTAGTTCCATCCACTGATAATGAAAAGGTTTAGCCAGTTTTGAATTCATTAAATTAATATTGTTTAGCTACTGCTGACTGAAATCCAGAAATATATATCTACCTTCTCTGCTATCACGCGTAGGTTTTGAAAAATGTATTAAGGTTTTGATTTTATAAAAGTAAACTTTAATTTATTCTCTGACAATTCTGTACATGTATATGAGGTATTCTGACTATATCCACTCCCCACCCCCTCCTCTATCCCCCTCTCATTCCCTCTGGAATCCTTCTGCTTCCCAGCACATCCCCTTCTTACTCTCATGACTTTTTTTTAAATGACCCACTGAGTCTAAGAATGTGCATGAGATGACGGTGGGATTAATTACCAGTGGCCACACTCCTGAAGGCAGACATCTGCCCCTTCCCTCAGCTGCCATTCATTACCAACAGCTCCTCAGGAAGTATGGATGCCATATATACTGTTACATTTGAAAAAAAATAAAACTACAAAAACTGCAAGATGTTCTTTAACCAGGTCAGGACATTTCATTTTTCACCTTACCAAAACACAGGTATAAAGAGGTTTAATAAGCAACACACATGATTTTGTAAAATAAAGTCTTATTTACAAACATGTTTGCAAAAATGCTCTCTACAAGGTGGTAGAGCAGAGTTTGAACTGGAAGCTGTTAACTTTTTGGCTCATGGTTAAACACTCTCTCTGTCTCAAAGGGCTATAATAAAGTATTTTCTCCAAGCCTGGCCTGGTGGTTCAGACATGCAATCCCAGCTACTCTGGTGGCTGAGGCAGGACAACACAAATTTACGACCTTGCCTGGGCTACACCCAGAATGAGTTTCAGGCCAGCATGGGCAACCCAGTGAGGTTCTGCCTATAATAAAACAAAAAAAAAAGAGCTGGGCTTATAACTCAGAGTTAGGGCACCTGTGTAGCACACAAGAGGCCTGGGTTTAAGACTCAGTACCAGGGAAAAAAAATCTATTTTTCTTCAATTCTCTACAAGGTAGCATCTACTATAACCATATAACAAGCATTTAAAGGTAGCAAATTTGGGCAGCTCTTTTAAATATATATATATATGAAAATTTTTAATTCCTCTCAAAATCTACCACTGTAAGGTAGAAATACATTGATATTCACTGTTCCCCTCATCACGAAGCACATAAACAGATACTAGTATACTTTTAAGAACCTGCTTTTACAAAATCACCTACATTCTCTGCATTCACTTTGTATGCATCAGGATACATGTTCCCTTTCAGCAGCCTCTCAATGGCTTGCTTGTGAGCGAGGCAGCAAATGAATTTCATATATGTCACTCTTAATGATAATGCGTACAATCCTTATTCAAATAACCTGCTTGATAATTTCTATTGAGCAAGGCTGGCTTCAGGCCAGATTCCATTCAATTACTTTTCTCCCAAAAGGGAGTATCTGCCAGATGTCCCCCAATATCCATTCCCTCTCTTTCTTCTTCAGTATCAGAAGAACCTCTATGAAGCAGGCACAAGATTGTGCAAAGCCCCTCGCCCTCCCCTGCAGGTACAAGCAATCTTGAACCTAAGTGTTGGTCACTGGAGTGTAGGGTTGGTATAGAACTTCAGAAGAAGAGTCAGGGCTTCTGCCTGTCCTCTCAACTGCTGGTATTCAGATAAGGTGGCTGAAATTTCAACAGATACCCCAGAGCAAGTAGCAGCCAGGAGTTAAAGGCAGCAGAGGAACAAAAATGGAGAACCCAGGTCCACCGTAACTATGACATTACCATTCAGGCTAGGCTTGCCGACGTTTATTGGAAAGAAATGCAGGAATATCTCTTATGATCTTTCAGTATTTGGGTTTTCCTGGATGTTGCTAGAGATTAAACTATTTAACATGCCTGGTGACAGTGGATGATGGGCTCAAGTGAGGCAGCTGGGCCACTCTCTCAGGTCTGCACGCGCTGAAGCTAGTGCCACTAACATTACAATCTGCAGGTTCCCAACACACACTGCCTTGAGGCTACTTGCTCATTTTGAAGAGATGCACTTAAGGTGTAAACTGCAACTGAACAGCGGCAGCTTGGGAAGCAAATGAATGAGGGGCTGCCACTGTGCCTTGTTGACCAATGCAGACTGTGTGTCAAATACCAATAAAGCTTTATCGTGACACATGAATTCAAATGGTTCTCCTTCCCCTTTCCTTTTAAGCCCCTGCCAAAGAAGTAGCCAGACTCACAGATAACTACTGATTTCTCTCCTGGACCATAAAACTATGTTGTAAGAGGAAATGTCCAAAAGTGAAAAGTCAGCATAAATGAGGGTTCTCTGTTAAAGTGAAAATACCTGTGAGCAGGTGGTAAATACAAGGGTAAACGGATGGATGCAGCAACCTTAGCGCCGTACCTGAACACCTCCAGCACTGTCCTTGCCGGTAGCTTGGGAGCCACTCGACTAAATGCCCTTTTGAAATCTTCTAGAGTTAAGAATCCATGATCTATATGAAAACAAAATATTAAACACTCACTTACTCCTATAAACCCTGTGAACTATGACTTCAGTCATAGTTGTTATGGGAAGTTAAAATTTAACATATTATTAAATTTTTTTTAAAAAGCAGTAATTTACAGTTATCTTACATAGGTCATTTATACACCCAGTGAACACATCTCCCTGGAAGAATTTCAGAATGTAATAGTGATACCTGCCCTTTGGTGCAGTCCTACATAAAATGAAAGGCCACCGGCAGCTTTGCACTTTCCAGGGCTCTAAGTCCTAGGGAAAGAGTTACTTAGACAGGACTGTAAAGATGCACTGGGCTTTGTGTCTCTGTAATCGACCAAAATATTTCCGGCTTCCAAATTCATTGCTTTCCAGTTTGGCATGAGACCTAGTATATATTAATATGTAGAGGAAATTACAACCATAGCCAGTGCGTGAATCTTGGAAGTCACATCTAGCATGGAAAATGATTCTTTCAGGTATAGGTCAAAGTGAGAGTTGCAGAAGTGTCTCCCACATGCCCATAGCTGGCTTGTGGCTTGTACCCCCAGATGGCCAGGCCTTTGGTTATCACCTACCACAATACAGGTACAACAGGCAAGCACACAAATCCAGTTAACAATGGTAAATATTTCATGCAGGGCCAGAGACTGAGCATCCCTAAGTAGGAAAAGATCCCCACCAACAGCTGTGGCCACTGTCAAGGAGTGTGGTAGTGATGACCCATGTTGGCCGCACCACTGGGGATACATTCCCATTCCCGATTCCTCAGCAGCAACTCTTCCAGGAAAGCACTTTGCTGACACTTACAGTGCATGTCGAAAGCTGTGAAGATGTGCCTTATCTCATTCCGATAGAGCTGTGCTTCTTTCTTTCTCTTTACGACATGCAGAAACCCCTCAAGTGATATGCCTAGAAGTTGTGGGGGAGAAAAACAATTTGCCAAAGATGACTACATTCCTCTTCAAGAAGAAATAAGCCAGACACGAACAGTGATAAATATCACAAAACGTTTCAGTTATATCTTTCACAAAGGGTATTTACTCATAAATACAGTCAGAAAGACATTATGTTGTGCTACATGCTAAGCAAGTACAACCCTAGTAACCAATGGTGAAAACCAGAGACACGCAGGTTCACTGAGCTTCTCAGGAGATGAGGAGGCATGACCTTGAAAAGTTTAACAATCTCCCTCTGATGGGTCCAAAAGGCAGGCACAGAATCGCTTATTGAAGAAACTTGTATAATTTGCCTTCCAGTATGCTGTTTTAATACCTTTTTTTCCCTAGCCAGATGTCATTTCAGCAGGTTTTTTTCCCCCAACTGAGAGATAGGGTCAAAGAAGTAGTTTCTCAAAAGTCAACACCAATTGTATGCCACAGATAAAGGTGGAGAAAATATTCCATAAACAATAGAGCTGGCACCGTCCCCAGCCTGGATACACCCCACAACGTGTTCAGCAGCCTTGGGCTCAGCTTCCTGTGACTCTCATAATAAAAGAACCCAGCGTGACATTATGAGGTTGAGTACTGTGCTTACAGTGTCTATTAAAAAGAATTCTAATGTGATCTTTGTAGCAGGTTTAAGGAGCAGAGCCAAGAATTTAGACATTTTAGTGAACTGAGCCTGAAATATATAGAAAGAGCAGTTCGTTTGCATAATGTAGGATTTCCATTAAAAAGTTATCATTTTGTTTTAAAAACAGCCCCAAACTACATAAGTATGTGTAACTCTTATCGTTTGGGTGGCATAACTAATAACATTGAACCATATGCCTTTCCCAAAACAGCTTCAAGAGTTTGCAATACTAAAACAATTTTCTTCGGGCTGGAGAGATGGCTCAGTGGTTAAGAGCACAGACTGCTCTTCCAGAGGATCCAGGTTCAATTCCCAACAACTGTCTGTAACTCCAGAGAATCCAATCCCAAGGCAAAAACACCAATACACATTAAAATAGATAAATAAGTTTCTTAATTTTTCTTTTTTCTTATTTGAGATGAATGATTTATAAGCTTTAAAAAATCATGTAGTTTTATGTTTTTAAATGATTATTTTACAATTTTTAAAGACCCACCATGTGCCAGCCACTATAATAAATGCTGGAGGTAGAAGGTGCCAAAGAACATGATTTCAGTTCCCAAGGAAACAGTGTACTATGGGAGGTGGCCATTATGCAATTTGACTGCAAGAGCACACATCCCTGAAAACTGTGGCATGTGCAATGATGGGGAAGAGGGGTACCCAGGAGTCCTTGTGACATAGACTGGAGGAGGGGGCTCTTAGTGGAGGAGATATTTAAGCTAAGACCCAAACCATGGAAATACAACAGTGGCTGCAGAATGAGAAGAGGAGCAATCCAGGCAGGGGGACAGCATATGCCAAGGCCATGGGGTAGGAAATGAAAGAAAGACTACACAACTAGAACAGCTTCAAAAATAGAGGAAGAAATACTACACAGAATTGGCGAGGGACACAGGGCCTTGGGGACTACAGGAAATAACTGGGCATTACTGAAGTTGCAATAGGAAGTCAGTAGAAGGTTTTCATTGAGAATTGATATGATCTGATTTAGACTTTGGAAAGGCGTTTCATGTTCTTGTTTTTGTAAAAAAGGATTGGGAGTAAAAGCAACGATGGGAATGAGCAGTGAAAGGGACAGGGGTGGAAGGCCATGCTTTAGAACTGAAATGGCACAACTTGATGATGAGTTAGATGTGACAGGTGAAAGGTCAAATATAACACAGAGGTTCTGTATTGAGTACCCAGTGGTGTGAGGTGTCAAAGGGATGAAAGGTCCAGGGGAAAAGCAGGACCAGGGGACAGATAAAGTGCTGTGGTTTAGATGTGTTTGTTGTATGACACTTTGAAGACAGCTAAGAGGAAAAATGACCCAGGAAGCCTTACTCTTAAGGGAGCGGGAATTATCTCCCAGCTACATTGTCCAGCAGATATTCAATAAATACACCATCCAGGTCCACTGGTGTCCAAGGAGGATGCACGTTCCAGGATTCTCCCAGAAGGTATCAAAACTAGAGGATGCAAAACTCCCTTATACAAAATGATGTAGTGTTTGAGTATAATCCTACACAACTCTCCTATAAACTTTAAGTCATCTCCAGATCACTTGTAGTCCCTAATGTAACATAATCACAATGTAATTGGACTGCATTGTTTGGGCAACAATGATGAAGAAAAAGTACACAGGTGTTCAGTTCAGAGGAATTGTTCTTTCAAATACTTTCCATTGTAGCTGGTTGAAGTGTAGCAACTTTGGATGCAGAGGGTAGACTGTACTGCACTGAATTAGCATATGCAGCATTTTTTTTCCCTGTAGTTGCTAAGGACAGAGATTGATGTGGCTCCATTCCCATCTAATCACCCTGTGACCAGAGAACATATTTTAAAATGCTAGCTGAGGTTGAAATTAAGTCTAGCCATGCATGTTCCCAAAGATCATATCCATAACTTTGGTTTCATGAACTCCAAAAGCTAATAAATTAAATCACACCCAGAGTTGCTGAAATTCCTGAATAATTTATTCACGGGCGGTGCGCATTCTGTAAGATCTATCAGCATCCTACCTCAGCCCATGGTCCAGCCCCTCTAGCAAGCATCCTGGTGCTTCCTGCATCCATAGGCTCTTCGTGAATCCTGTAACACCCATCAGCATCCTACCCCAGGTCAAGATGCAGCCCCTCTAGCAAGCATCCTGGTGCTTCTTGCATCCACAGGCTCTTCACACATAGTGCTCTGGCACATGCAAACACGCTGCCTGAAAGCACCTTTTGCTTTACTTCTCCTAGTGAATTTTTATTACACCATCTCCTTCCAGATGCTACTGAAGTATCACCTTCACTTTAAAGGTTCTCTATGATGCTCAGCTGAGTCCCTTTGCTGCAACTAGCAGTCCGGAGGTCACAACACACTCAAGGAATTGCTTGGGCTCTATGGCAGTGGCTTGACCACATGTTTAGCTAAGAGATGCTAGGGAAAAGGATCATGTGCTGTTTAAAACTTCATTCCCAGTGTTCAGCATGAAACCTGTGTGCAATAGGCACTCATTACATGCTTGCCAGGTAAGTAACATGAACTGAATAAATAAGAATGATTATGGAGATATCATTTCTAATTCTCAGCAAAAAAAATCCAAAACATTAAGATATGTGTTTTGAACCATCTTTAACTCCAGAGAGTAATGGCAAAAAGTGAGTCTTTTTTTTTAATTACATGGCCAGTAAAATAAACTATCACTTTAAGAAAAAAAAAATAGGATTCAGAGAGAAAAGAAACACATGCATGCCAAAGGTCTGCTCTGATCACCGCAGCTCACTCAGAGAAATGAGGGGCAGAGTATAGTTGCATATGTTGCTTTGTGATTCATAAGGAAAGAGAGCATATGAATGCTGTGGTCTCCTTAATTACATGTTCAGATAACACAGCCATATTTGGAGTTATAAAGTATATATGTCATCATTTCACAACTGTATAGTATAACAAGCAAATGTTCTTTGGTTTTTAATAGGAAAAAGTATTTAAATTGTATGTTTACTACCACTTAAAATAAAAATATAATAACACAAATAACACTATTCTGAATAATCATGTCTTTTCATACTGTTTTCCCCACAGTCATAAACCTCCTATTTTAAACAGTGGGAGGTCTGAGGCACAGCTACACTTAGTACCCTGTAAACACATGGTCCACAGTACGCTCTCGGGTTGTTTCCCAGGGCCACACACATCTCAACCAAGCCTCTTTTCTGAAGACTAAGTTTTCATTTAGCACAGCTTTCTTACTGCAATACTACAATCGCTTTCCAAAGCTAACACTTAATAATTTACTATTCTAAAGCTTTGCAGCAAACACAGTGATGTAAGGCTTGTAGATCTTGCTGCCTTTTAAATGGCCCAGGAATAGAATTCCTACTACTAGCTCCACCTGCTGTCGCAATATTCAAACCGAAAATTACCACTTCAAAAAGACTCTCAATAACTCCACTTATGTCAAATTTCATACCAAATGCATTATCTGTGCCCCCCACCACCACAAAGAAAAAGAGTATGTTCTAGAAAATTCTAAATTCAGACACAATATTGAGTTCTCTATGTACACTGTTTACTGTTTCATTTAAACAGTTATCTACACACACACCACCGGAGTTACAAATCAGGGTCATGACACTGGTGACACCAAGTATTGCAGGGTTTGGCTGTTTGTGCTCTCCAACAGGTCTACAGAGCTGCACAGAACCTGCCAGTGGACCTGGATTCTAATTTTGTAGACTTTTCTTTTTCTGTTAGCAAGATCTTTTCTAATGACAAAACAGTTCCCATATTCCCTTGTGCAGCGGTGTCACTGGGGGTGGTGGCCTCACAAGACGCCAAACTGAGGCTCACAGCTTAGGAACTGTTAGCTTCCTGCCACGCTGACAAATATAAGACAGATAATCCAAAGGAAACATAAATTTATTCTCGCCTCTGATTTCAGAGAATTCAGTCAACGACCCCTGGGTACTATTATCATGGTTGGAGTGCATGGTGGGAGAAACTGTCCTTTTGATGGTATCAAAATTCTAGAAAGAAAGAGAGCCCCAATAGCCCCTTTAAGGCCACACCTAGTTTCCTGGGACTGGGTCCTGCTCCCTAAAGGCCCCACCACCACTAAGGATCATCACATGTTGGTGACCCATCCGTGAAGACACAGCCTTTGAAGAACATCATGAAGTTCAACACTTTTTACAAATCCTTCCTGATTCTGTAAGTCTAGGCATTTTCTACACAACTGGAAAATATGTCTTGTAACCTATCCTAGGCGAAATGAATGCTTTTCATGTTCTATGATGACAATTTCTGGACTACTTAATATGTGTGATACAGATACGCCATACAGCAAGAGACTACAAAGGTGAGTTTTTCCCTACTTTTTGAAAAGCTGTTTCCTAGGAGGGTAATCAGCCTTCACCACAGGAGTGAATGTATTCAAAAATCGAATAAAACTATCAATTTTTTTTCTTTGAAAGTTCCATTATGTATATCTTTTTGTGGGTCACAGTTCTAAGCTTCAGGGTCAGTGCACACAGAGAAATCCTCTTGAGAATGAAGCAGTCTGGTGTCTGGCTATCATAAGGGAGCTCAAATTAGAAACTGCAATAAACCCAGGGAGAGTGAAGGAGAAAACAATAAAAATGCCAGGTGATTTGGCTGAGAGGCTGGTCCTAGGACTGGCGAAGAAGGCAAAGTTCATGATCACTAAACCAAATATTAATTTCCCAAGAACTGAAATGCCTAAAACCAAGGCCTTCAAAGGAAGAAGTGACCTAAAAAAAAAAAAGGCATAATGTAAGGCTTTTCTAGTTTGAGGAATAAAATTCAGATTATTTGAAAGTCATGATAGGGGTGGTGCACTGTGTCTGCATAAAAAGACTGTAAGGATGAAGACAAAAGTGACACCCCCATGCTGAGTTGTCAGAGCAAGGGATAAGGAAATTCGGAGGACTGATATTCTCTTCCAACTGCCTGCAGAAAAGCATGATAAAGAGAATGGAATCTATACTGCTAGAAGAAATCAAGCTTTTCTCTATCCCTGGGACAGAGACGGGTTTCAGCAGTATAGAGATCTTACTCCTATGAACACAGACAGGAGTCGTTACCTTTTCATTATGCATGTCTCCTGACCATAAGGCATCAAAGGTGCTTGGTGCTAAGAGTGCCAAGTCCTGCTTCATTCAGCAATTTAAAGTCTCAGCCTTCTCGGCAAACTGGCTCTTAACCTCCTTCCCAGCTCTCAGCTGCATGAGGTCAGTGAACGGGCAGAATGGGGGTCATTTCTACCCATGTGCAATACTCCTTGTGGGGCAGGAGGTAGCAGGACTCTAACCAACTCTGATTCGGGAAGGATACTTTCTTAATAGCTTGAGACATGGCAGATCAGGGTGTCCAGATCTAAGAGAGGACAGTGTTGGGACAGCATTGCTACAAGAAGAGAAACAGAGACCTGAGAGTAAACGCCCGGGGGGAAGAATCTACGAGAGGTGTGAGGGAGGGGCCTAGGAGAGCAGGCAGCCTAACCAGCCTTCTCCACAGCGCAGCTGCAGAGTAGCAGTGACGAACACCCCAGCAAAGTCACAAAGATACCCGGGGCTTCTATGGAGGTGGAGTGGATGAGGAAGTCTGAATCTAGGCTGAGTTAGGCCTAGCTGAGCAGAGGGATCCACGAGAGCTCAAGGATAGCTGCTGCAACTCTACATTCATTTACTGCAGTCTCCTCTTGGCTCTACCCGTTACCCAAATCCTCCCCATCTTCAATGTCTGCTTCCAGGAAGAAAGTTCCCTGTCTTCTCAAGTGTCTACAGTATTAGCACAACATCCAATCACAGAGGAAGAGGCAATAATCTTTCCCAGAACTTCCCTTAGGTCAGGGTCTGTCTCCTAATTCTTTCCTGTCCCTACAAGGAAGATATTTCCCATTCTCTAAATGGAGAATGAAATAAATTTATGGATGTATATATGTGGGCAACACAACTGGTCTTCAGATTATGAGTTCAAGAGACAGCAACTCCAGTCTGTGCATGGTTTCCTACATACAGAAAGAACTATGAAGTTCAATAAAATGTAGACGGCTTCACTCCTGCTATCTCTTGACATTTGTTCTCAAATAGGAGCCTGATATCTCAAGATACACACAAGTACAGGACCTAATAGACTAGAAATAGAAATTTAAATTTAGAAAAATATATTTACTCAGCTAACAAATCAGACAAGACAGTAATAGACAAAGCACACAAGCCAACTGACCATTAACCTAATCATCTACAAATTATTTTTCAATTGAACTTACACTGGATAGCATGACTGAGTCAAACAGCCCATAATTACCATGATGATGAATCAATCCCTTTGATTTTCCCATCATTCAAATCTGAAGGTTAAAATTAACTTCCAGGAAAGACTTTGCTTGTGTAAGTATGAAAGTAAAAGATTATTTTTAAAGAGGCTATGATATAAGGAAACAAAAAAATTCACAATGTAGCCTTCAAACAAAATCAAAATTCTGAGGTCCTTTATCTGGGCTCTTCCCGCCCCCACCCTGCCCCCAGACCATATTCTATAAAGCATTGGGATAAAAATGAAAATAACTGTGTGAAGACATAGCTGAGCATGGTCACTAGGTTCTTATCTGTAGTGCTTGTTCAGCATACAGTGAGCAGGCAAAAGCACCATAAAATTTACATGCTGCTATTCGGACAATGCCCTACAGTTTACCCTACAATGGCGGCATATCATCTGGGAGTCTCATATAGAGGGCACATGGTCTTTGACTTTCAAAGAGCCATGCTGACATGTACTGGCATTAAACATGAACCTACCCTAAAGAAAACTTAAGGGACAGCTGCAAAAGTCACTACTGTATGTACTGAACTGTCTATGGGCTTGGATATCCACTCAGTAGCCTCTTCCCATAAGAGAGCACGGAAGAAATGCCCCAGGCCAGGGACTGGCTGTCTAGAAGGTGTGGGCAATGATTGCAGTACCTGCTTGTTTCTCTATTGCTCTGGATGCTGGAATTCAGAAGGAAGTCTGAAACTGTGACTGCTGATATCGAACCTGTTGATTTGCCATTTGTAACCTGACAACATTCCTGATTTCAACTATCCTGTTCCTTAGGGGAGTGAATATCAGCCTTAGTCCTGCTGTGACCATACACATGGCCCATGGCACTATTGAAAATCAAGGGAAGAATTTATCAGGCGGCCAGGAGAGCAAGTTCCTAGCCAGTTGTGGCATTCTGGGCAAACGATTTAACTACTCTAAGTTTCATATTTTTAATGTCTCAAAGGGGGGAGCAATTGATAAAATCATAAAGTTGATTAAATAGCTACCACAATGTGCTCGTCACAGATCTGCACATAATTGTCAAGAAATAATGCCTGTAATTATTGTCTATAAAATAATAAATGATGCAGCATATGCAAGAGTCTTCTCTAAAGACTTGTACAGATGCCAGGTGTATGTTCTCTTACCTCTTTTCTGTACCAGTCTCCTCATCTTAAAATAGGGCACAGGTGAGTGTTTCTAGGTTTCTTTTAGCTCCAGTTTCCTTCAACAATGTAAGACAAGCTGTGACCAAAACCTTCTGAGTGAGGAAGGCTGTATACTGACATCAATCTCATCGGTCATCTGTCACTTCTTTAACTAGATGGCTTGACTTTTTTTTTCTTAAGTCCTTTGTCTCGGCTACTCTAGTTAGTTGATATTTAAACCCACTTGCCCATTGGGTGACAGAAGCAAAAATAAATACTACCTTTTTGCTACTTATTTGGGAATCCCCCCAGATTCTCCCAGAAAGTACTTTTCTTCCAGCTATCCTAGACCTATTACTAACAGCACTGATTCAACTTTGTATTTTTCTTCGTTTTCATAAGAGATTTATAACAGACATGACCCATCTTCTAAGAGGACTACAAGTCCTTGTAAGACAAGACCTGGGCATCCAGGTACTGTCCCAAACTTGAGTGAGGTGAATCTTCAGGAAATTGCCCTTATTTAGGAACAACTGAGTCAAGGTGAATCCAGGACATGTGTCTAGACCTCATCTAGGAAGCTCTAGTGTCAAAGAACCCTGCATAGACACCTGCTATGGCCTTGACTTGAATAACAGCTATGGAGCCATGTATGGTGATAAAGGTCTGTAATGTCAATACTTGGAAGGTGCAGGCATGAGTTCAGGGTCATTATTGATTATGTAGAAAGACTGAAGCTAGCCTGGGCCTCATGAGATTATGGTTTTTGTTTTTGTTTTTAAATCCTTTGGGTAGCAGAAAGAGAATTCCCAATCACAAATACCCAGAAGAACTTTAGGAATGGACTTTCAAAATAGGTACATTTCAGAAGCTAAAGGGCCAACACTTAATTCCTTCAATGTAAAATCACTATGGAGAGATTCTGGAGAGAGTTCAGAGGCTAACAGCCCCTGCTATCCTTGCAGAGGACACAGGTTCAGCTCTCATCCACATGGTGGCTCACTATTACCAGGAACACACATACATGCAGGTAAAACACTCATAAACATGAAAATAAAATAAATGTGAAAAACACACTATGGAGAGAGACAACATACTTGAAGACATTTAATCTCTACATAATCCACTTCTTTCAAGAGAAATGCTAGGTGGCAAATGTGACCCTTGTGATCTACTGGGAAGAAAAAGAGTTGATGGTGTGAAATTGGTTTAGGATTGGCAGTTCTAATAGAATGAATTCATGTTAGCAGTGGAGTTCGATGGTTACTTCTTGCGGATTAGCTATTTAACTGTTTCTTTTAGATGTTTGTGGCCTGGAGTCACACCAGTCAAGTAAACACGAACTAAAGCTAGATGGGAGAATTGGTGCCCGAGTTATAAATCTATTCCTTTAATCCCGAAGAAAGAGATACTCTGAGAAAGATAATTTGATATTGATCTCAAGACTGGGAAAAGGGAAAATGCTAGAAGCTTGGAGACGAAAGCAGGTCTTCATAGTCAATTTTGGAACAAGACACAAAGCACCTACATTTGATCTCAACCTTCCAAACTAATCCTTCTGCTGATATCCCCTGGAATTTCTCTGATATCTAATTTACTTGGTGACCTTTTGAAATATTCTTTAACATTAAATTGTGGAAAGAAGCATCCTAATGATTTGGTTGAGAAATGGTTATGAGGGTCATTCTTTGTTATCAAATGCAAGGATACACATACTGGAGTAAGTCCCCAAGCATATTATCAAAGTTAGAGACCCCTAAGTCTGTTTTCAGTTCTGGAAAACTCAAGGTGAAGCAACCTTTTGACCATAATGAATCTGAGAAAATGGGCCAGAATAAGGCAGTCTTTATTACACACAGAAATCAGGCATAGCAGAGACTGTGCCAATGTACTGACTGTGGAATATTTGTGCCTGCACACTAAAACTCTCCAAAGGAAGCTCCCCAACTGCTGCAAATGATAGGCACTTTGAAAGAAGGCAGCATGCAACCACTAGAAAGTTATCAAGGATGGTGACTTCATGACATAAGTTATTTTCTACAACAAGTCAAACATCTCTGACATCAGACCTAAGCAAACAAAAAGAAGAGGGAAGTAGAGGCAGCCTACCATGAAGCAACCATTAGCTTCACTGCAGAGCACACACACACACACACACACACACACACACACACGCAGGAAATGCTTCTGGAACAAAGGAAGGAAACCTTATGCCAGAATTCATCCTTCAATGACACCCCACTTTTTGCACTGGGGTTAAATGGGAACACTTTTTCATGTAGTCATATCTTACTAAATGTAAGAGAGCATTTACTAGGAGGAGCCCTAAGAAAATACTGAGCATAGAGAAAGTTACCCTGAAAATTGACATTTGTGTCAAACTCACTACACAGTAAAGAATTGGTAAGTCCATCTTTTAGAATCCACACTTCTCTGTATACCTCAGAGAACTAAAGAAAATCAAGCTATCATCCCAGTTCATTCCTTCAGTTAAGGAAAGAAATTCTTCAGTGTGAGGCTAGAGAAGTAGCTCAAATGGCAAAGTGCTTGTCAAGCACTCTGCATTAAACCATGTTTGATAGGCAATGCCTGACATCCCAGAACTGGGGAGATGGAGACATTGTCAGCTCCTTAGAGAGCTTCAGACCACCTTGAGCTGCATGGAACTGTATCTCAAAGAAGGACAAAAAAACAAGTACAATCCAACAACAACTAAAAATTCTTCATGAGGTTAGATCCTTAGTTCAGAATCAGAAAACATATATAAGACAGAATGGAAAGCTATGGAAAGGATGGCTGTTAAGGTGTCTTCAGCCACAGTCAGACTTAACACAGCAGAAAAGTCAAAGGACAGAGATAAAGCACAAAAAATAATGAGCAAGGGGAAGACCCTTGTCCAGGCAGAATAGTCCATTGACTATTGGGACTATTGACTATCAGGGAACTCTTGGGACAGAGAAACCCAATCAGCACTAAAGAAGCAGGAAGGCCTCCTGCCAAAAGACAGAACTCTTTGTAGACTGGATTATAAACACAGAAACCTTAAGAGGAAAAAAATGCAGGAAAAGTTTCACCAAGAGATTACAACGAACTGAGCATCAAAGAAACAGCATTTTAAATATTTTGAAAGTGTGAAAGTTTCAACAGGAAATTAAAAGCCTGGGAAAACTATATTAAGTTAGGGATTAGGTAAAACATCTCTTCTTCTGAAAATATTGTTCTAAAATCCATACTTTATATAAGGTATCTAAGTAAGTACACACATGCGTGCATGTGTGTATGTTCGTGCATGTGTGTGTGTATGTGTGTGTGTGTGTGTGTGTGTGTGTACATGAGTTGGAGAGTTAGTTCAGTGGTTTAAGAACACTTGTTGCTTTTGCAGAGGACCTGAGTTTGGCTCCCATTATCCCCAGTGGGCAGCTCACACATGACTGCTACTCCAGTTTCAGGGCTGGGCACCTATACATACATAGTACATATAGAGAAAATCAGACACATATGCATCCAATAAAAATATGAATAAGTAAATGTGTTTTCCATCTAAGTATCATGAAGATATCTTACAATAGCACTGGAGAGGCTCTGCAGGTAAGAGTACTTGTTGCTCTTGCATAAGACCTGGACTGGGCTCCAAGCACCCATATGGTGATGCACAACCATCTGCAACACTAGTTTCAGGGGATCCAAACTCCTCTTCTGACCTGCACAGATCCCAGGCACTCAAATGGTGTGCACACATACAAGCAGGCAAAATACCCACACACATAAAATAAAATAAATCTTTAAAAGATATCTTACCATATGATATAGTATATTAAAGTATAATTAACAATTAGAAATGTCATGACACTGTGCTTCCTGCAATATAAAAATGGTATTGGAAGGCTAGGGCGAGAGCTCACTCTCGGGTCAGCAACTGACGAGGGTACACGAGGCCCTGGATTCAACCCCTAGTATCACTAACAGCAAAGAAGGTTTCGACTTGGTCAGTGGAAAGGTCAGTGTGTGAAGAGAAAAGATTGGCCATGAGTTTTCAGTAGTTCTGATGGAGACATCAGAAATGGTGTCTGTGGAACTGATACTTACACAAGATTTGCAGCAATAAGACCTGCAATTGCAAACAAATCCAAGAGCCTGAGTAAGACTACTGTGTATTACTCATTAGCTACTACAAATGTGTACAGAAAAGATTTACTTGCTTTTCTTCACATTTTCTAAAATTTTAAATGTAAAATTTCACAATGTGCAAAAGTAGTAGAGAGGAGAAATACAGCACATTCCCAGAAAAACATGACTATGATTTAATAAATGTTTGGAAGAAAGTGAGCATAGACTGTAAATCCTACTACTTAATATTCTTTCTTTGATATTTCATAGACTTCACCACTGGAATCATCCAGGCCTACCTAGACCTTTATTTACAGGAAGGGTTTTCACTCAGAATTCAGTTTCTTTAACAGAGACAGAACTGCTCCCATTATCTCCTTCTTCTGGGCTTTCTAGCAGGTTGTCTTTCAGGAAATCTAGTGTTTTCATCTAAGCTGCTAAACTGTTGACATAAAGTTGTATATCCTAAGTATCCTTTAAATAACTATGGGATCTACCACTGTCATTCATGAGATTGGTAATTTGGGTGCCCCACCTATGTGCTTCACAGTGATTCACTAATAAAATAAATAAATTAGCTCTAATTCCTTTGTCTTTCTCTTCACAGTCTCACTGATTTCCACTTTAATCTTTGTCATTTCTTCCTTCCATTTATTTGTGGCCTCATCTGCATTAAATGTATAAATACATACACATATAACCAGACTAGCTGTTCCTTTTGTAGTTAAAAGTCAAAGGTGAGGTCACCAATTTGAGAGTGGTTTTCTTTTTCATAAGACGGAAATTTAGCACTACTTCCTAAGTATTATTTTCAATGCATCTCATAAAGATGCGAAATGTTTCCTTAAAGTAAAAATATTTTCTAACTCTTCCCTTTGATTTTATTTGACTTGTGAATTACTTATAAGCATGCTGCTTAGTTTACAAATAGCTGGAACTTATCCCAGACAGGCCCTGCTATTGATTATAATTCAACCACAAAGGGTAAATATACTGTAAGATGTAATCTGCTGTATGAATGTGCTGTGAAGACTTGTTAGGAACTTGCCTGGCAGTTCCTGAGGGGAGAACTCTCCAGATGACAACTGGGTCAAGCTGGTGGTTGATGGTGCTGCGGGTCTTCTTTAGCCTCACTGACTGGAGTCTACCTGCTCTATCATCCACAGGAATGTAGAAACGCCAACCACCATTGAAGACTTACTGTTTCTCTCCTCCTTTTCATCTGTCTTTCCTTTCGTGTACTCAGAATTTTGAATGGTGATGTAAATGTTCAACACTGTTTAGTGTTCTCGATGGACTGACTCCTGCAACTCTCAAATGTCCATGTTCATACTGCATCATTCCTTCTCCTCAAGTCTACTGAACTTCACCTTAACTAGTTTTCTCCCCATCTATATTACTACTATAGATTTTTTCAACCTCTTAACGGTGCCTCTATAATTAATGTGGACTGTTTAAAAATAAACCAAAAAGTGAGAACGCTTTATTCACTGAAGTTATCAATATTACCAAAATGTTGCAGAGATATTCCAGATTATAGAGCTCTAACACAAAAAACTAGTTCTGTAGTAAAAGGGGAGAAGCTATTAAGGACATTACTAAATCAACTGTTAAAAATAGAATATAAATGGTAAATGAGATAAAAATCAATGTACTGGGGGAGAAAAATACAGTATAAGGGAACAGATGATAAGGCAAATGGGAAGCTATTAGCAATAAATGAATTTGGATAAAGGACACAAAGCTGTTTTCTTACTACTTTTGTTTCGTAGCTTTTGTACGTTTTAAATTATTTCCCAAAGAAAGGCAGGGTTTTGAAAAATCAACCCATCATGATCTGGATCCTAGCTCCTCAAACAAAACGGTGTTTGCCTACTCACTAGCTGGCTGGATCTGCCTCCCCCAATCCTTTCTGCTTCATCAGACCATTTTGTTAAGCACAGAAAGAGGTTTTCCCATCTTAAGAAAAAACAAAAAACAAAAAAACAATTGAAAACAAAGCAACAACAACAACAACAAAAAACAACCAAGAGCCAGGCGGTGGTGGCACACACTTTTAATCCCAGCACTCAGGAGGCAGAGGCAGGTGGATCT
>LOEQ01003086.1:80693-91346 GCA_001685075.1 Bramus lutescens | reverse complement strand
CACAAGAATCTACAAACAGCTTCTTTCTCTGGTTGGAAGGAGAACAATTTCTCACCCCAAATTCTGTGAACTGTTCCTTGCTTTAGAATAGAGAATAAATGTAGAGAGAAAGTCCCAGTACTTAATTTCCTTTATATTTTTATTTTGAGCAGTCTGGGGATGGAGTCCTCAGCTCATCCTGAGTGCTTTGAAGGTTCTGTTTTGTTTTTAGTTGTGTGTGTGTTATTGTATATATTCATGTGTCTGTGGGTGGTGCATGTGTGCATGTGGAGGCCAAAAGACAACCTCATTACCCAGGCTGCCTTTATTTGTTTGGAGTTTTTGAACTTTAATTAAAAATTTTAAATTAGCGTACAAAGTATCATGTCATTTACAAAGTGTGTTTTTAGTAGATCTACCCCACCCCATCCTTCCCTGTCCCTGTCTCTTCTTTGATTTCAGGTGGCATGTGTGGTTTTGCCTCCACCATGTTTCCTCAGCATCTTTTACCATCTCTTCACATCCTTTCTAGGTTTTTAGGTTTCACTAACATTTGCATCCATTTATACACAAACAGACACGAAACCTACATTCATATGAGAGAACATGTGTTTTTTACTTTTCAGAGTTTGAGTCACCTCATTTAATATAATATTTTCCAGATCTATCCATTGTAGCACGCATAATTAAAAACCCAGAGAAGGATATTGGGGTTCAACCTGAATATCAGAAAAGCAGCCAAGCCGCTAGAGAGCTCTTACCTCTATGAAATCTTCAGACTGAAAGAGAGCGAGTTCCTGTCTCATCCCACCTTATATTCCTCTCTAGTGCTGGGATTAAAGGTGTGCACCGCCACTGCCTGGCTTCTATGGCTTTTTACATTCTGGTCGTCAGGCAAGCTTTATTTATTAAAATACAAATGAAATATCACTACAGTCCATTGCCCTGAAATTTTCATGATTTTATTTTTCTTTACAGCTGTATAAAATTTCAGTGAGTATGTGTGCCACACTCTCATTAGCCATTCACCTACGAATGGGTGTCTAAGCTGGTTCCATTACCTTGCTGTTGTTATAAAGCAGTAGATACAGGTGGCTGTGTTTGTGGTTCTTGGTTTTTGGCTGGTTGGCTTCACTGGCTTGCTATTCACCAGNAGAGCGAGTTCCTGTCTCATCCCACCTTATATTCCTCTCTAGTGCTGGGATTAAAGGTGTGCACCGCCACTGCCTGGCTTCTATGGCTTTTTACATTCTGGTCGTCAGGCAAGCTTTATTTATTAAAATACAAATGAAATATCACTACAGTCCATTGCCCTGAAATTTTCATGATTTTATTTTTCTTTACAGCTGTATAAAATTTCAGTGAGTATGTGTGCCACACTCTCATTAGCCATTCACCTACGAATGGGTGTCTAAGCTGGTTCCATTACCTTGCTGTTGTTATAAAGCAGTAGATACAGGTGGCTGTGTTTGTGGTTCTTGGTTTTTGGCTGGTTGGCTTCACTGGCTTGCTATTCACCAGGGAGGCTAAACTGGCTAGCCGCTGACCCCTGGCTATCTGCTATGACTGCCCTTGCAATCTCCAGTCTCTGCCACTGAAATAGATGCATCTGACAACCCAGTCAGATTAAAAGGGGGCAGGAGGGTTACTAGAGGAATTAATGGCTCAGCAGTCAAGAGTACATACTGCTCCTTAGAGACCTGATCTCGGTTCCCAGCATCCAAGTAAGGGTAATTTACAACCACCTATAACCTTATAACTGACTCTAGAGGGATCCCAGGCCCTCTTCCAGCTGCCTGAGGGTACATACCTACACTCATTGTAGACACAGGCATTCACATAATTAAAAAAAAAAATTCTGTTGACTTCGTTTTGAAACAGTCTTTCTGTGTAGCTCTTGCTAGCCTCACAGTTGTTACATTGCCCAAGCTAGCCACACACTCAAGATCCTTTTGCCAGATTTGAGACTATTGGGTGTGAGCCACCACACCCAGCCTGAGAACTCTTAATTGAAGATTCTCTTACTAAATTCCTTGCGGAAGGGACCTAGCAGGCCCTAACGTGGCAAACAGGGCTCTGGCAGGCATTCCCCTTCCCCCATTCCCTGTTTTGCAAAGCTGTTAGATTACATTCCTAAGGTAGCCACCAAGGTCTCTTCCCTTATTTGCCCCATCCTCCTCCTCCTGCATCTGACCACCAAGGTCCAGCTATCAAAGTATTGAAGTCCAGTAATCAAAAGCCCCCTTTTGGTTACCTTAATTAACATGCCCAATCAAATCAAACTAACTCATCCTTACAAGGGCTTTCCTTTTCTCCCTTTATAAACCACCATTTATCTGTGGGCCACAGTCTGTCTCCTTTCTAGCCAGAGGCAGTACTTTGTCCCTTAGGGACAAATGAAATCTCCTTTGTGCTGAGAACTTGGTCTGGGAGTGACCTGAGCAAATTCCTTTCACTTGCTACACTGACTTAGAGTTCAAGGAAGCTAGAACTCTCACCCAGAGTTTTTCTTTATGTGGTCATTTTAAATTCATAGGATTAAGTAGTCCCTTCAGAGCAAATCAGTCTGCTTAAGGAGTTCTGTCCACCAACCTCTAGAGTCTAGAATAAGGGATGTGAGATTTCAGTAAAGTCTCCTGTTGCCCTGGACACCTTGCACAGCTGGTTTCTTAACCCACATAGATCAGAAACTGTTTAGGAAAAACCCTAACATGAGTGCTCACAGTCTCTAGAAATGAGCTGGGCTCTTTCTTATAGAAACTAGCAAACCTTTTAGAAAACAGATTTGAGTTCAGAACATGTGAGCCTGGGGTCATCTATTACTGCAGGGGCAGATCACCCCACCCATTCTGCAGCCCCCACAATTTGGCTGTGTGTGCTGTCCGGGACAGTTGGAGTTAACTGTAACAGTGAGCTATGAAGGATGTCTTATGTTTTCTGTATAAGAGCTCCTGGGAAAGTAACTCCAGAAGAAACCTTGTGTGAATCAACTGGAATTGATTGAAGCTGGGTAATGGAGAAGTGAAACGTGATGGATACCTTAAAACTATTTTTTTGTTTGTTTGTTTAGCTTGAAATGTGCATTTATGTCACTTGAAAACCTGACGGAAGATCACACTTTTCTACTTTTGAGACTTTGTGGGATGTTTCTTTTTGTTGTTGTTTTGTTTGGGGGAGGTGGGTTTGTTTGGTTGGTTGGTTTTGGTTTTGGTTTTTGGTGGGTGAGGGTTGCAAATAAAGTTCCTCGGAGTACTGCTTCTTTTTGTCTTGGTTACCCCACCCATGAGGCATCCTCTTCAGCTGTGAAACAAGCCTTGCAGATGCCCAGGCCCCAGGAGCACATATTTCTGAACATTTATTTAGCTTTCTCTGAGTTCTGGCATCGCGTGAGGGAACTACGGGAAAACCCATTTAGCTCTTTGCTGCAAAGCTTGAATTCATTTTGTAGCCAACACCAAAAGTCCAACTATCCTGTATTTTGCTCTTCTGAGAGCAAGAGAGTATAAATTAGACCAACTGTGCGATTTGGAAGCTGAAAGTTTTTGGCTTCAGTTCAAGTCCCGGCCTGCAGGTTACAGTCATTTGAGTCACAGCGCAGCCAATAAGATAACGATCTGAAATGAGCTGGGTCCTCAGTGTGTATAAGTTGTACACTGAGAAGTGGTCACTGGGCATTCCTCGCGGAGGCTCGCCTAAGCTAATGTAGGCCCCTGGCTTTGGAAATGGAAGTCTATGGATACCTGTACACGCATGAAGATAAACTTGTAAATTCCACTTTTACTTTAAAAATTGGAATGTGGGCCAGCGAGCTGTCACAGTACGTAAAGGTGCTGGCTGCCAGGCTTGACTTGGTGTGTTCAATCCCAGGGACCCACATGGGAGAGAAATGAAGTTGTCTCTTAAATTGTTTGCTGACCTCCATTTGCACTTCCCTCCCCCAATAAATGCATATTTATATTTGAGCCAGTGAATTGGTCCAGTGGGTAAAGGTGCTTGCCACCAACCCTGATGACCTGAGTCTGATCCCTGGGTGCCGTGTGGCAGGAGAGAACAGACTCCTGCAAGTTGTTCTCTGACCTCTGCATCACAACATACCATACCACTCCCCCAAACAGATAGCTGTTCCTATACACAATAGCAAGTAGAGTAATTGTTTTAAATTAATGGTGAGCTTGCCTAGCAAGCACAAAGCCCTAAGTTTAGTCCCCTCCCCCAGAAAAAAAAGTAAAATGAAAAATGAGCATGGTCAGAATTTATTCTTTAAAGTTTCTTAAGATGACCTTAACCTTAACTCCCTCTCAGGGTTTCTAAGACCAAGGTCTAGCTAGAAAGACAGCAGGAAGAAGGTGCCTAGGATGCGCCCTTTCGTCTGTCAGCCCCACGTAAGAGATCTGGGGACCTAAGTCCTGCGTGTCTCTCATCTGACTGGGAACTTGAGAGCAGTAAAGTTACATTGCCAGTTGACTATTGAATAGAAAGTAATGTTTCCATCATTCCTTTTCAGAAGTATAATGACCTGGGAAAGCAGCTATGGGAGGTGGACAATATCCAGTAGTGATGAAAGTGAGGATGAAAAGCCCAGACCTGACAAGCCGTCAACATCTTCTATCCCCCAGGCTGGGCAGGGAGCGCTGAAGGGGCCTGTGTACACCTGCTCGGAGGCCCGCAAGGTTGCACACAAGAGACAGCTCTCACCTGTGAAGTTCAGCAATGCAGACTCAACATTACAACCCAAAAGGCAGAAGAGTGAGGCCACAGAAGGTCTCGGCTGGTGTCTGTCCAGCAGCGATGATGAGCAGCAGCCAGAGACACAGCATGACCAGCCTAAGGACATGGTGGTCCAAGGGAAAAAACGTTCCTCGTCACCCAACATGCCTACCGCCCAGCAAGTTGTCCATCACAGCCCTCCTGCCAGCCATAGGCCCCAGAGGGCAGAGGATGAGTACGAGACCTCAGGGGAAGGCCAGGACATCTGGGACATGCTGGATACAAGGAACCCCTTCCAATTTTACCTCACCAGAGTCTCAGGGATTAAGGCAAAGTACAACTCCAAAGCTCTCCACATCAAGGGTAAGGATGAAGGCTCTCGGGAGCTGGTGAGCCATTTCCCTTTTGTTAAAGCAAGGGAGCACAGCTTAGAATGGCCTCTAAGAGCCCATCTTAACTACTGGTGGGGAGGGGTGTTTATCCTGAGTACAGACAGGTGGCCATCCAAGGGTCCTTCTTAAGGCCCCCATAGCTCAGCCCCTAGTAACGCTAGGCACAGTGCTTAGAATTGTTTATCTTTCAAATGAAGACTAAACTTGACTGGTGGTGCTAATAAGTGTCACAAGCTTTGTGGTGGTTCCGTATGGTCCCTAGCCAGCAGCATCAGAATCACCTGGACCTTGGAAATGCCAGTTCACAGCTCTATCTTAGATTCATCAGATCAAATTCTCGGGAGACTGGGCCTGCCACCTGTGCTTTCTCTAAGCCTCCAGGGACTCACAATGCCTGGTGGTGTTTGAGAGCCTTGAAAGTTGGTTTGGGTTCCTAGAACAAAGAAGCAGAAATGAGTCCTGTCATATGCAGGTGGATGCTTCAGGTATAAGGCAGAGAATGGTCGCTAGTGGTTTCCTGCACAGACTCCCTTTTGGCCACTCATCCGTGCTACGGGTGAGACAGTGTGGGATGAGGGTCCAGAACAGAGTAGATACGTGACGTGAGCAGCTCCCGTATTTGTATGGCAGATAGACACAATAAGCCTCCTGTCACATTAATGTTTTTCCTGGCTCAAACTTACGGTATAGATTGTTTATTCTCAATGTAGTTTTTCTTATCAGATGCACGGTAGTATCCTATATTCTCCTGTATGGTGTGTACATGTTGGTGGGTTTGATTTTATAGTAGTAAGTCCAGCTCTACAAATTTTTGAGCATCTCTTCTGTGGATACCCTGAGATCTATAAGATAGTGGCCGGTGGAAACAGTGGAGTAGTATGGAAAGACTGCTCTATGTAATACAATAATAACAACTTGCTCTCAGCAGCAAGATTTAAGGAGGGGAAGATGCCATCACGAGGGCTTTACATATATTCTAATTGCCAGAGCAGCCTAATAAGATGATCAGATGTCCTTGGACATGTGACAGACCTGCAGTTCAGAAAAGTTAAATCACTTACCCAAGGTCACAGAGCTGCTAAATGGTAGAACCACACTTGAATCCAGTTCTTCTTGTGTCTAAATCCATGCTGTTTGGTGTATCCTGCTAACACTAGCCATAATTGTAGGTTCCCTTAAATCTCATGGAGGACAGGGGCCTTCCAGTGGACCCTGGAAATGGGCAAAGTTTAAAAAGCTAGCGGTGCAGGTAGGGGGAGGGGGCAGCTGCAAGACGGTTGTGCAACTTATCTCCTAACACACAGCATCCTTCTGAGATGCTCCTTTTCCAAAAAGGAAGAGTCACACTTTACCTCAAAACTCCCTGGGAGGATTGAGTTCATTTATTCAACGTTGAGAATGGTGTCTGTCCCTCAGAAGTCAGGTGCAAGATGGTGGTGATCGTGGTGTAGTTAATCTGTCCAGAGTCAGTCTTGAGGGGAACCACGTAGGATGTCCCCAGAAGTGACCTACAGTTCCAAGGATGTGAGTGTCCTGTATTGGGAAGCAAGTACTCTCTGACTACAAGGGAGCAGCACCGTTGTGGACTTAGATAGTACAGAGGGAGGTAAAGATTCAGAGGTCCAGGAAGAACGGGAGTCATGAATGACACATCAACAGAGCCCCAAATCAGGCAGTCATCCAGGACTTAAGTTTTAGATTTACTTTCTACTTTTCCAAAAAATATAATAAATATTAAGTCGTATAAAAATATTTTTGTGGGTTTTATGGAATATTACAACCTAGCCTTGTAATAGCTTTTCAGTTTACTTTTTTTCTTGATTGTCACTGGCTGCTGAACATAGTTGTTGTATAGAGGGTTTTTATCTAAGAATCCATTTGTTTTGTCTTTGTAGATATTTTATCCCCTCTGTTTGGAACACTTGTCTCTTCAGCTCAGGTGAGTTTATGGTAAATTGTCTTTTCTTTGGGTGAGGAGAGATATGTGACGGGAGATGGGCTTCTCAGTCCTATACAGTGGCCCCTAAGCTGACATCTGCCTAGAGCCTGGAATCCATGTTGTGGAATCCATGTATGGCATTTCTCACTTAAGCCCCATCAGCACAGAGCACAGAGGCCGCTCAAAGGAAAATACCTGACTCTTGACCCGGCCACAAGGACTGTCCAAAAGTCACTTCATATTCCTACCTGGAAAAGTTAGAGAAATACCTCCAACCTCATGGTTTGCTGGTACAGCCCCCTGGGGTGACATGGTGAAGACCAAGTCAAGTTTGAGTTGCTTCAGAAAAATGGATGTTCTGTACTGACCAAAAAGGAGTTAGTAGAATTTGTGACCTCTTCTTCATGTTCAGGGCTCTTGCCTCACTGAGCTGGTTCCTTGGTGCTGACAAGTCATCCTAATGGTCCAAAAGCTCAAGGACTAGTCAGAAAAAAAAAGAGTCTTGTTCCTGAAACAAGCAGAGGTGCCACCTTCCTGTATGATATGGTCCTGATCTCGAGATAGAACCGAATGAGGTGTGTCTGTGCATTTTCTCTCAGCTAGACTTGAGGTCCTGGGCCCAGGATTGGCCAGGCATAAAGAGGAGTCCTCCTAATAAATAAAACGCTTTATGGGGTTGCGCTCAGTAGGTACTAGTTATGAACAAGTTAGAGTGTCCAGGTTTACTGATAAGTTGTGCTAGGAGGAAAAGGCCTTCCTGAAAGTCCTGGGATCTTTGTCTCTGACACCTCAGAGGAACTTGGTGAGCCTTGGAATATTAGAAATAATGTAGGACAAATAGAAATGTTACCGAAGTGTGCACAGATAATATCCGTAGAATCTATTTTGGGCATTTGGCTCCATTTATGCAGATTCCTTTAACCAAGTGTTCTTCAAGGTGAAATTTTGAGTTATTTTTACATATTGCAGCATAAATGTCTAGATCTATGAACACTGTAGCATGTGGTTGCTTTAGAAAATGTTTGATAACAGTTCTTATAAACATACCTGTGCCTTACTTTTCTTTTTCACCCCGTCTAGTTTAACTACTGCTTTGACGTGGACTGGCTCATAAAGCAGTACCCACCAGAATTCAGGTGAGTCCCTTGATGCCAGAGTGCAAATAGTACGGTAGAATGCAAGACTTGCAGCTCTCAGACTAGACACCCATCTCCCCATATTTCACTTGGCGTCGTTGTGAACAGAAACATTTATTTTGTGAGAACAGCACTTTATTCATTTAGTTTTGGGGGAGGAGGGTGCGTGTGTGTGTCGGCTTCAGTATTTATCTTCAGGAGCCATCTTCTCTCTTTTATATTTTATTCTGTTTTTTGAGAGAGGTGGGTTTTTTCTTTTTGTTGTTGTTGTTTGTTTGTTTGTTTGTTTTTTTCCCTGGCCCAGCCCCAGGAACCTATCTATATCAACCTCCCCAGCTGTGGATTACAAGTGTGTGCACCACTATGCCTAGCATTGTAGGCAGGGACTGCTTGTTTGTTTCCCAGCTGCCCAGACCCAAAATAATCACACAGAAGCTGTATTAAATGCAACGCTGCTTGGCCTATTAGCTTAGGCTTCTTATTAACTAACTCTTACATATTAAATTAACCCATTTCTATTATTCTATGTATTGCCACGAGGCTCGTGGTTTTCTGATGTCTGTCTCCTTTGGCAGCTTCATGGTGTCTCTCTGACTCTGCCTTCTTTCTCCCAGCGTTCAGTTGAGTTTTCCTGCCTTGCTCTATATTAACCAATGGTAATAAAACATATTCACAGTATACAGAGGGGAATCCCACATCATGGCATCTTTTACACAGGTTCTGGAAATCCAACTCAGGTCTTCATATTTACACTTATCAAATGAGTTACTGCTTCTGCTTGAAAACACTTTTACATATTTCATTCATCACACACATTCTTTTCATAGATGTAGTATCTTCCACTTTGCTCTTTTCAGAAGTAGAAAAGGACAAATTCCAACTCAAGTAACAAGACTTCATGGGCAATGTTAATGTGAAGGAAATAGTCGTCTCTGTGTGGTATCTAAATATGTTCGTGTGCCCAGACATTGCCCACATACCACGCTTGACTCAGCACACCAGAGCTCTTCTTTTCTAATGGTCTTTCTGTGCCAACCCAAATGATTCTTCCAGGACTGTATGTGGAGTTAAGAAAGGGACCATGACCATCCCTGACCCAAGCTGTGGTGCTGCTAGGCTTTCATTGCTGCCTCTGGCAATTCTTCAGCCTCCTGTGAAGCAATACAAACCAAGCAAATGTAGCCCTGCATGTGACACACAGCCATTTGTGTCTGTAACACAGGTTTGCACAGAATCCCCTAGACTAAGTAGGATGGAGGAAGACACAACAAGAAAGAAAGAAAGCCATCTTCAAGACCTCAGCGCATTTAACGCATCATTGAGGAAAACTCTGGCGTTAGTATAAAATGTGGAGATTTCTCCATCAGCTTTGCCACTCAAGGACTTGTATTTGGTTGGAGAAAAGAACATTTGCTGTGATTGCATATTAACAGAAAACTCAAAATAACAGTAGCTTAAATTAAAAAAAAAAGATAAAATAAATTCTTTGCAGTCTAAGCTCCAAATGGTGGTTGTCTGTGGCGTAGATAGAGAGTACCAGGGTTTTTTTTTCTGTGACTTAACTACCCACCTTTTCTGTCATTCTGTCCTTCCCTCCTGGGTTTTGACTTCAGTCTCCAGTCACATCCTGGTCCAGGATGACAACCTAAGATCTTATCCACTCGTCTGTCTTCCAGGTAGCAGAAAGGAGGATAAAAAAGAGGGAGCTCATATTCCATGCTTGCCACTCTGTGCCGATCTGGCTGCTCCCGAGTAGCTTCTGTCTTGTGGAACAGAGCTCAGTCACGTGACACGAGCCATGTCTAAGGCTGGATATGTAGTCTTCTAACTGAGTACACCTTGAAATCAGGGTTTAGCTCAGAAAAGAGAGACTGGCTATATGGGAGTACAAAGTGGAGGTGCTTGCCTCCAGCTCTCCTTGGCAGCGGTCCCTGAACCTCACACTTTTGCTTTCTGGTCTTTTTCCCTTTGCTTCTCAAGAATATTGAAATTAAATGTCACCTTCCCACAGTATTGACCAGGTGTGGGCTATGATGTCTTTAGTACCTTGATCTTTTGGATTTCTACATCTCAGTACCTCCACGTCTAACTACATTTATAGGTCGAGTCGTCCCAGAAATCATTGGTCAAGTTGAAATGAGCTCCCTGGGTGACCACTAATCCAGCATGCTGGCACCTTATAGAAAGGAAGTTACAAGGAGAATGTCATCTGTAAGCCAAGCAATGCTTGAGGACCCCTGAAGCCAGAGTCAGCTGGCCCAGGTTCCTCCTCAGTCCCCTTCAGCAGTCAGGCTGCTGACACCAGGCTGCTGTCACCAGACCTCAGGCTTCCTGCTGTCTCCAGATCTTTGTGGCCTAAGCCATTTGGTCTGTGGCACTTGGTTATAGCACTCTAGCAAAGTTAAGGGACGGGGCTGGAGAGATGGCTCAGCGGTTAAAAGATTGCCTACTCTTCCAGAGGTCCTGAGTTCAATTCCCAGCAAACATATGGTGGCTCACA
>LOEQ01003086.1:37337-70408 GCA_001685075.1 Bramus lutescens | reverse complement strand
AGCAGGGGCACAACGTGTGCGTCTTGTTGCTACACTTTCCGAAGGATGACGTTCCTTTCGTCATCTTGCTTCTGCTGCCAAGGCCAAAGAGACCGGAACAAACTCCAGTCTTCACATGTGAACAAGCTCTTTAACCACAGTGCTGTCTTCCCAGCCCAAGGATTTGTAAGAGGGATTTTTAGGGGTGTGTTCAATTCGAGTTCAGCTACTTCTTTCCCCTTTGGAGAATAGCTTTAATTCCTTTTCTTTCATTGAAGTCATTCTTGTACATCCCTGCCTTCCTGCCTGCCTTCCTAGAAGAGAGCTGGCTGACAGCCTTCTCTATCTGAAGACAATGCAGGCGTTTGTCTAGCTTCATTTCAGGACCCCAGTGTGCTCTGCTGCTCGCCTCCCCTGCTCACATCTGCAGTGTTGCTGCCTACCCTGGCTAGAGCTACTTTGGAAAGTCTTCCCTCTGACAAGCTTTCCTAAGCCTCAGAGAGCCCATGGAATGAGCTGAAAGAAGGAGCCTTCCAGCACATCCTCTGGGCCTGATGTGACCTCACTGTGGCCTCAGAGTTTCTAGTGTTCCTAAAAGTAGGTTTATAGTTCACATAGGTCAGACTCAAAGCAAGAAGATGTGAACTTCCTCTGGCGTGCCTCCACTAACCACCCTCGTACAGGATCCTGTCACCCTCTGCTTTGCCTGCTCTTGATTCTCTCTGATACTTTGCAGTTTCCTGTTGTGATTAAGAAACAATAACAAAGCTCAAGAGGCGGCTAGAGATTGCCATCCACTCTTCTTGCGGATGACCTAGGTTTGGTTCCCAGCTCCTGTGTTACAGTCCACAGCCATCTAGATTCTTTCTCCTGTTCCAGGGGATCCAACTCCCTCCTAGGACCTTTGTAGGCACTGCACACACATGGTGCACATACACAAATGTTCATGAAAATAAAATCTTTTAGAAAAGCAAAACCTTGTAAGGCACCTTCCATGTGCAATCTTCCCTGGTCAATGGTCTGCTCTGGTCGAGCTTGGTCCCTACTATGCAGATGTCCCAGCTGTCCTCGGCTGTTACTTGAACACCTGTTCAGGTCTCAGAATTCACATTGTTTGCTGGGTTCAAGAATTGACTCTGCAGTTAAGAACACTTGCTGCCTTTGTAAGAGATCCAAGTTGATTCCTAGCAGCCCTATCAGGCAGCAAACAACTGTCTGTAACCCCAGTTTCACGGGATCCGATGTCCTCTTCTGGCTTTTGTGAGCATCTGCATGCATGTGGTACCTACGCCTGTACTCAGGCACATACACATATATAGCAAGTGATGAAAATTCCTAATTCTTGACCCAATGTAGTGTTGTCATGTCATCTCGCAAAGTATTAAGAACGCTTCCTTTCTCAGTGTCCTAGTTTAGAAAGTTATTTCCTGTCACGGTCCTATCTGGAACATGCCTGTTAGTGAGCCTCTTGGCTCAGAGGCATTGATGGGAGGCTACCTCACACATCTGTCTAGCCTAGCTGGTCACTTTACACCCAGAGGCAAAGAAAACCCCAAAGAAGTCATAGACCCTGCCTACAATGGCAAAGCCAATGAGGAGCAGATGTGGCTCAGATGTGGGCACCAGCCTTAGGCAGCCCTGCCCTTCCTATACTAATTTCCCCCAAGGTAAGCAGGGAATGAGTGAAATGTCCCTCTGCTGGGAAGGCAAGGACTTCAGACCAACAGCGAGGGGTTCTCATCCAGCCTGCCGCGTATCCTGGTAGCCTGAAGCCCACCAGCTTCCTCGGGGAACAGTTGTGTAGAAGAGGAATTGGGCCATTTCTGCTGGGCTTGATGGGTAGAACTACAGGGGCAATGGCCACAGAAGGGAAAGATAGTGACAAATATGGTCTAAATATGACCTAACCATTCATTGCCTCTTAGGGCTCCTCACAACAGTCTTTTGAGAGCAGAACTCTTAATCTGGTTTTGCATTGAAGAACATCTAATTCTAGAGGCGCAAAGCCATACTGTTTTTGTAATCTACTTATATTGTATTGTATCTTTTGGGTTATGATTATTTCTGAGATGAAAGTCGTCTAATGTCTTATCACTGTTAAATGCCTAACAGTTTGAAGCTAATGTTAAATGTGTTATATACTCATTCCAGGCACAGAATGTATAGGACATGAAAATATCTCAACTACTATAGAATGTACGTTATTTTTTTTTAATTCTTACTGAAAATAAACTTGCATATACATTTTTCTTGGTATGGATAGCTTTTGATTCTTAGTTTGGCTAAAGACCTACACTGATAAGGACCTGGTTTTACATAAAGAGATAACATCCAGAAATAATTCTGTGAGGGGAGTCATTGGATCAATGTGATCAAATCTGTTTCCTCCTGCCAGAAGTCACTTAGTCACCATATAAAGATAGTGGCAGGAATTCACCTCTTGCTTTGGGTGAATGCATAATCATTACAGAGGCATTGTTACAATGAAAGCTCATGGATATTAATTAAAGGTTATTTTTTTTCCATTCTAGGATATGGTTGAGCCCTTTATACCCACGAGTAGACCAAGAAAACCACACATCTGGAGAATCAAGCACCCATTTTAAAGCTGACCTCATCAGTTATTTGAGGGCGTACAATGTTCCCCCTCTCCAGGAGTGGATAGATGTCATTCAAGAGCATGATCTCTCTGAAACCAAGTATGTGTCCCCTTACCAATATGGGAAGCTGAAGTTGCAAGCCATAAAAGTCTTGAAGGCCGGGGCCTGGGGAAGGGGGGGAGTGGTATTTGACTGTGCTGCATGGGAGGGTGAGGGGATGAGAACAGATCTGACCACTCCATGTCTCTGGTTCATGGGCATTAAGGTGACAGTGGGTCCTATGCCTCCCTCTTGGGTACTGGTAGCATTTCTGAGTTCTTTGCCTGGTACCTTATTAACTGGCTTAGCTAACAAGCATCTTCAGCGCAGCAGTTCCCATTGTGGAGGCATGGCCCTAGAATGAACTGGCCCCTTGAACTCTTCCATTATGTTAGTTCTTATGTGTTTTCTGTGGGTTTGTGGCATCATAGCACAACTTGCATGTTACTTTATTGTATTTTCCTTTATTTAGTGTTTACCTTGTCGCTTCAACCCCTGGACGCTTTCAAGGAAGTCACAAAGATAACTGGGGACATTTTAGGCTTAGGAAGGTAATAAAACTTTTCCTGTTTTAACATTTAAAATAATATAATGTGTATTCTTTATCCTTTTCGTTTATGATGCTGGTTCAAATCCCAGCCTGTGCTATGCAAGCCTTGTGGTCTTAACTTCTTTCTCAGCTGCCCCTTGTCGGCTATGAAGTGAACAGAACTGTGTCAAGTAGTGAGTGTGAAACACAGTGTCCTGTAAGCGGGGGGCCTTGGTGTCCAGCCTAAGTAACAGAATGCACTGTGTGCTTACAAATCCAGCAGGTTGAGCAGCATCTGCAGTGTTCAAGACACTTCTCACATCTCATGATGTGCCATAGCTTAGTTCCAGAGCAAACAGGCAAACCAGAATGTATGTGCTGAGATGGGAGGGAGTCTAACAGTGCTTTCCTCAGGATTTGAAGTTTCTCAGGAGCTGAGCCCATGATGGATACTGGGTCTGAGAGTTGTCCATTCAGTTCTGTTTCTTACAGCATGCTGCAATACATGGAAACTGAGAGGCGCACGCGCGTGTGTGCGTGCGTGCGTGTGTGTGTGTGTGTGTGTGTGTGTGTGTGTGTGAATATTATTGCCTGAGCTATGGAAAGGAAGATAATACAAAAAGATAATATATATTAAATTCAACAAAACGTCAGTCAGAATATGAGTTCCACTGGGGCAGTAGCTGTCCACATTCTTCTTGCTGTCTGCCGCCTCTAGGTAGTACATGTTTAAGTGGATAAAATTTCTAAATACTTGCTCAGTTATTCCTTCAGGTTTGCACAAGTGTCAAGGCAGGAAATGCAGATGAGTCGTCTGCTGTGCTGTAGGTGGTTCATACCCGTGTGTAAATATCCCTTTCATATTAGGCAGCCACACTGGAGGCCAAGGATTTGTCCGTGCTCCCACCCCTACACCCCTCAGGCCCTTGCATATGCTAGGCTAAGCCTACCTACCACTGCGCAGCTGCACCCCAACCCTGGAGCACAGTGCTCAGGCGAGAGAGCTAAAAAGGGAGCAGGCTGGAATGGACCATGGTTAATCATGTCGGTTTAGTTTAGGTGTATTAGACAATTGTGATTTCAGAGTGTGTTTATGTTAATATTTCTGCTAAGATGGGTCTTTGAAAATGTTTTATTCTGCTTTTATTTTTAATGCAAATCAAAGAATTTTGGAAAGACTTCCTGTCCATATATGTCTTAGTTAGGGTTTCTATCGCTGTGAAGACACCATGGCCATGGCAGCTCTTTTAAAGTAAAACATTTAATTGTTGTGGCTCGCTTGTAGTTTCAGAGGTTCAGTCCATTATCATCATGGTGGGGAGCATGGCAGTGTGCAGAGAGCCCTACATCTTGCAGGCAACAGGAAGTTGACTAACCCACTGGGTGGTATCCTGAGCATAGGAATCCTCAAAACCTGCCCTCACAGTGACATACTCCCACCAACAATGTTATACTCTCTCCCTTAACAGTCCCTACAAGATTATGGGGGCCATTATATTCAGACTACCACAGCATAGTGGGGTGTGGAGGGGACACATACTTTTAGTATTTAAACAGTTCCCAAAGAAGAAAGCATCTGTGAGCATGCTGCTGACTGCTAATATCGTCAGGGTTCCTTGTAAATTGGGAATTCCAAAGACATGGTCCGTGTGTTTAGCACTTCAGTTCCTATTGCTACTGCTGTGACTGCTGCACTCATTTTTATTTTGGAGCAGGTTCTGCGAGCGCATGCCCCATCTGTGCCTAAAGACGAGTGCTGGCCCATCGTGGGTCAGTTTTCAAGCATTGGTTCTCTGGGGCCTGATGAGTCCAAGTGGCTGTGCTCAGAGTTTAAAGAGAGCTTGCTGGCACTGAGAGAAGATGGCAGAACTCCAGGGAAAAGTGCAGCTCTTCTTCATCTGGTGAGCCCTCTGTGGTCCAAAAGAACTAAGAAGTGGCCTTCCTTATCACAGTGTGTTAATCTGTGGGGTGGGGAGGGAACAGGGCGAGGGCTTCTGGCGTGTTCAGGAGCCTCGATACAGACATGAACTCACTGTGTTTTCTTCATTCTTCTTTCAAGTTGTCGAACCAAGGGGAGAAATGCCAAGTTTACCACTGCAGAGGAATTATATGCTCTGTTAGTTGTGTAGATACCTGTGAATTGATGATTAATTTTACATTCAATTCAATATTAATTTGTCTTTTCAGAGAGAAAAACATTTAAATTAAAATATAATTTTTCATCAGTTAGATACATGCTTCCTGTAGATTAGTTATTACTCGTTTAGTTTTCTAGTAAATGGGGATTATTTTCTTTTAATTTAAGATATAATTTCTTTCTAAGTTTTTTTGTTAAATATTTTTCATTAATGTTTCCATTTTTAAAAAAGAACAAGTCAACATTCCTTTCTTTCAACCTGATTCATGCCAAGATTATTGTTTTTCTCTTTTCTTGCTTATTTTTAGATCTATCCTTCTGTGGAAAATGTGCGGACCAGCTTAGAAGGATATCCCGGTAACTGGGTTGTGGTTTCTCTGTATATTTCTGAAATGCCTTGGGGCATGTTTTGTTTTGTTTATTTTTCATCACAGTTAGTTAGCAATGTGGAAATGGTTTTCCCTTATCCAGATAAAACTAATGAGACAGGTGGTGTTGAGCCCAGCATGTTCCCAGAGCAGGGCAGTTTAGGCTCGCTGCATCACTGTCATAGTGACTCCCCACAGATGCTTTCCCTCAGTTTTACTAATGCTTATTTAGAAGTAACCCAATGTGTTGATTGTCGAGACAAGATGTCCAGCTGAACTGAGCTCCCCTGGCACTCCCTGCTGCCTTTACAGCTTGGCTAGCAACCATCCCTCTGCCTGTGTCAGAGGTTCCACATAGCCCTTCCTAATTTACTTTCCAAGATACAGATACATTTCAGGCCTAGAGCTAGTGATTATTATTACCTTTTGTATAACTTCGTTGATATGTCATTTTTCAGGGGCCTCACCTGCAAACGCCTAATCTTATTTTCTTAGGGGGGAAAAAATCTCTCAACTTCATTCTTCTCTTTTTCCACTACTGAGCACTGAACTTTTAAACAGAAGCATCCTCTATAATGCGATCAGGTTATTAACAAAAGCTCCAGAGAGTATGCCTCTGAAAGAAACTAAGTCTGATTGGCATTCATGACTGGCTGGTAGCAGAATGCACTAAATTAAAACTAATTTTGCCCATTTATTGCTTATGAAATTAGATGTGACCTTGCCAAAAGAATCTCAATAAGGTTCAGAGTATATTTGTCATTTGTTTCCTTTTAATGACAAAATAAAATTACTTCACTTTGACTCTGAGACATGGGTAGTTTTTCTTTCTGTGCTTCTAATAGCCTAGGTCTATTCGAAGTGCAATTTTAATGGGGGAGAACGTGGCATTCTCAGTGAAGCAATTTTATAAGTGATTCTGCAATGGAATATGTTTTTAGCTATTTGCAGTAGGAGATAGGACATACCTTATTGGACCCTGGGATTGTCTAAGGCCCTCTCGGCACATGGATTACTGTGGGGACATCCTGAGGTGTGTTTGGAAAATCACTGGTGAAGCTACAGTGGATTTTTCATATCTTGCAGTTCTGAGAACCTCTCTGCCTGCCTGTTTGGAAATGGCAGTGTAAAGGCAGTGTAGGCAGCACTGAATTTTGTCACTCACTACCTTCCCAGATGTACTACCGGGGACAAAAACCTAGTGCTGTGCTTCATACCTCCCTGTGGTTGTAAAGCAGGCCCAGGTTCTCCCTGTGGTCTTTTCTAATACTTCCAGTCTGTGTAGCTAACTGGTACCTTTCCTTCTCAGACAGTAAACTGTTTATGTGTCTCCTTCCAGAGAAAGGAAGCCACAAAGAGAATGGCCCTAATTTGGGTTCTGTTAGTCTAGACCTTTGATCCCAGCTACTCTGGAGGCTGAGGCAGGATCACAAATTCAAGGCCAACCTGGCCTACAGAGTGAGATCCAGGCCAGCCTAGGCAACTTCGTGAGACCGTAAAGAGCGCTGGGGATATAGCTCAGTAGCAGGGCCTTGCCTGGCCTGTGTGAGTACAAAGACAGAAACACAGACAGAGAGAGAGGTGACGTGTCTGGTGGAAGCGTGGACATTTTCTTTCAGTGAACTATGATTTGAGATGAAATAATGGAAGGTGCTTTGTCATTTACCTTCTCACTGTTTAGAGAGATCTTCTTACTGAAGATGCCTCAAATTATATTTCATAATTTTTATTTGTTTTCTTTTCCTTCTTTTAAAAGCTGGGGGCTCCCTTCCGTATAGCATCCAGACAGCTGAAAAACAGAATTGGCTGCATTCCTACTTTCAGTAAGTAGTTGGTTCTCAATGCTGCTCTCACTTCGTCAGGACCAAGAGTGTTGTGTCGGTCTGTTCTTTTAAAAAGCACCTTATATAACACGGCTTTTCTTTCATCTACTTATGTTAGTGATAGAAATAATTTAAAACAAGGCTTTGAAAACTTTTGGAATAGGTTTTTAATACCAGGGTAAAATTTATATCTATGTGAGGTTTCTATTTAAATATTGGCAGGCAAAGAAAAAGATAAATAAGAGATCCTGTAGTTTATGGTTTACGTAAAGCAGCATTTCGTTCACTTTGTTGAAGCATGAAGTATAACCATGTCCACTATATATGTAGCCTATGTGCCACGCTGGCTGAGGGTACAGTCCATGTCTCTGTCTCCAGGAGAAAGACAGTGTTTGGTGAAATAGGTGACGGATGGGAAGGAAAGGAAAGGCTTGTCCTCCTCTTCCAGCTACAGCACTTGCCTGCCCGAATGTTCTAGACCAACCCCCCCAATGTCTTATTCACTTTAGTAGGGACTTTTACATCTGGGCAGCCAGAAATGGGGGGTGGGGAGTCCATTTCCATAGCTTTCTGCTGACATTCCTGTTGGCCAGCTGCATTTCTATCATGTTCTCCCCAGATGGAGAGTTGTCCTTACAAAGTAGGCTATAGTGTGCTCCTTTCAGTTTCAAACTTCTAGGTTCCCTCTGATGAAGAAAATGGGGGCCCTCATAGTCCTGATTCTATGCTGGCAAACTGCCTGTTAGCTTGAGGAATTATCCTCTTCCAAGCTAGAATCATGGCCTCTTGACGAAGGTCATGATGCCTTGGAACCTTAGTCCTCAAATGTTGGAAACGTGGGGGTTATACTCAAAGCGAAAACTGAAGCATTTGTGAGTGATCCCCCTGCCTTTTTAGTTCTCCCCTGCGATATATTGTATTTCACTCACTTTGTTCCTTTGGGTAACCTCTGTGGGAGCCACTACTCAGTAGTTTGCCTTATAGGGCACTATAGGCTTCCTGCTTCCAAGAGCTCACAGCCAGAGACCTGTGTACACATGTGCAGAAAAGCACAATGAAACCAGTGTAGTGCACATGTACATACTTGTGTCTATGCATGCATGTGTGCTAGTTAGCATGTGAAAGGACAAGAAACTCCATGCCCGGGGGTTTGATGCTTTTGTGACTCATGCTAAATTTCCTTTTTTGACATCCTTACTTTTCAGAATGATTGTATGTTCTTCTGTCATCTAAACAGTTCCATCAGCCACTACATGGGCCGTGCTCCTACTGTGTCCTTAGATAGGATGTTGCTTTTCATGCAGTTCGCTAGTATATGAGAATTTTGTCTATATTGAATTATTTTCTAATAGTGGTTTACGTCTCTTCTGTCACTAGCAAGTGGTCAGCAGAGACATCTGGCCGAAGCAACGCCATGCCACATATTAAGACGTACATGAGGCCTTCATCAGACTTCAGTAAACTGGCTTGGTTTCTTGTTACAAGGTAAAGGGACCTTATATGTCTCACAGGAAGTCTTGTGACTTCTGCTCTGAAATTGAGTGGAGTCCTGAAAAGTGTTCTGTGAAGTGTCCTTAGTTCTCAGCTGCTTCTGTCACTGAACCTTAAAGGAGGCCTGTGACTAATGTCTTAGTGAATGTGTGATTGTCGCCTGGTTTTACACGTCTATCTAGATGTCTGTAAAATTTGCATAAACTTTGGATTTCCTTTTTTTATATGCTATAATAATAATAGTGATTAAGCAAACTGACATTTAGGATAAATACAGAAAAAAACGTAAAATGTTAAAGTGATTCTATTTTTCTTCTATTAGTGTCTCTTTAGATAATTAAAACTTGAGCAATCAAATCTCTCATGTGCCATTTGAAAAACATCTTTTTTATGATATAATTCATATACCATAAAATCTGTGCATTAAAGTCTACACTTTAGCAGTCTAACATGTTCACAGAATTGTACAACCATCACCATAATCTAATTTTAGAATATTTTAATCACCCCTAAAAGGAACTCCCTACCCACTGACATTTTTGTTTCTTTTTTTTTTTTTAAGATAAATTGCTTTGCCCTTTGGAAAACAAAGCTGTGAGTAGAACATTAGTTCCTCACTCCTAGTCAGAACCCAAGCACTGGGCATCTCTGGGATTCAGTAACCTAATTGATGCCAATCACAACTAATTACACTATCACTGAGTGGGATCAATGCTTTAAGACTGAAATGGTACCAAGGACATACTTCTAAACAACAACAACAAAAAAAAACGTTGTCACTTTTTGTGGCTAACATTTGTGCCTGGTTCAAGTAAGGAATACTGACTCAACGAGTTGGTTGATAAACACATGACAGAGGGGCATCCTAAAGGCTTTTACAGCCTCAGAGCATAATGGAAAAACATACTTTTGAGCTCTAAAAATAAACATTCAGGATGCTTTTCTGTCATTTGGTAGTTATATAAACTTGGGCAATTTATTTAATCTGTGTTTGTTTCCTCGTCTGTAAAAAGGAAGCGATAGTGGCTACAGTGGGATTACTGTGAACAGGAATTAAGGTGTCAGAACTGGGTACCTGGAATAGAAGGGGTCCTCAGTGTGTGGTGGCAGTGGCTCTGCATGATAGAAATGGCTCTACACAGTGAACAGACATACATGCAGGCAGAATGCTCGCACACATTAAATTGTTTTTCATTAAAGAATGTCTGATCTCCCTCCTAATAGTTGGCCATCATTAAGCAGCTTTCTACCTTTGTAAGGGTATCCCCACCTTCAGTAACTTTTAAATATGTGGAGAGGCCAAGTCGTCCTCTTTAATATTTTGCAGTATATATGTGTTTCTTTTCTTTTATGTGGTTATGTGAAAAAGGTCTCATAATGTATCTCAGGCTTGCCTTGAACTCATGGTAATCCTTCTGCTTCATCCTCCCTAGTGCTGGGATTGCATGCATAAGCCACCAGGCCTGGCTCAGTGCTCATGTGCGTGTGTGAGTACGTGTGTGTGTGCTTGCATGTGTGAGCAGGGCTAGACAAGATCTCACTGTGTACCTCTGGCTGGCCTGTATCTAGCTATGTAAACCAGATTGCACTCAAACTCACAGAGATTCATCTACCTCTGTCTCCTGGGTGCTGGGATTAAAGGGGGCGATCAAGCCCTGGTCAACATGTATTCCAGTATTCCAGTTGGTGGTAAGACACACCGCATCATTTCTTTATTCAGGAAGTCTAATGAGCTCTGCTTGTAGGATCTATGTGAGTGGCTGTGGTTGATAATCAAATAAAGCATGGTCCTTGGTCATAAAAGGCACTAAGTAATGCCCTGTTCTTGCTATATTTCCACTACCTGCTTGTGGAGAGGATGAACCATTTGCCCATCAAGATCTCATAATCATCAGATGCTAACCGTTCTCTCTGTTTCAGGTACTATCTGTATTTCAGGGAAGGCAAGAAACAAAGTACTTACTCTAGTATGAGTTTTCATTTAAGGTGTAATATGGTAGGCAAGGCCAGTAGTCTGTTTGAGAGAGAGAGAGAGAGAGAGAGAGAGAGAGAGAGATCAGATCAGGCCTATAGCAAATGCAGAGATGTTTGGAGTGTGTCTGAAGGGATCAGAGAAAGTGGCCCTAGGAGGCAATGTTTAAGCTGACACTGATGAAAGAGAATGCTGCAGTCCAAGAGAAGAGCACGCTGATCAAAGGGACAGCTCAAAAACAACTCTCAAGCTGGAGAAAGTATGGAAGGTCCAGCTCTTCCTGTGCTGACATGCAGAGCTGATCCAGATAACAGGGGCCCTGAATGGTAATGGCATCAAATGCTAAGTGTGTTGAAAGCTAGGTCAGGCCCCTGCACAGAGAGTGGCTGGTTAGGAGGGAGAGACATGGGCAGCAGAGGTTGGCATCACAGGGCCCATGCTGCTGATGGGGAAGAGCTGGTAGAAACAAGTGGGGAAGACTCTGTAGAGCATACTTCAAGACCTCCGTCAAGGGAGCGGCTTGAAGTGGTCGGATACACACAGTGTAGAGCTAGGCAGAGCCAAGCCCTGACTTTAGCTCCACCTCTTAGAATCCGTGAGTGACTGAGCCTCGCCAGACACATTTCCTGAAACATAAAGGTAAGGCACAAAAGCACACAGGCCGTCTGGTGGAGAGACGAGTTCTGCAAGCACTTACCACCGGCGACTCAGCAGAGGACACTTCCCTAAGGGAGCCAGAGTGAGCAGCAGCCATGGCTGTAGGTAACAGTGCTTATGATAAATATCTCACTGTAAGCATGTAAGCCAGCAGCTGCTGTTCGTCAGACTGTGATAATCCCCCCTACAGTAGCCACTCAGTCTGTAAATTCACAATGATGGCCAGAACTGTAGTAACTCAGAACCCGTCATCAGATCTGCTCCTTGGTCACCTGGGTGGTCACTATCAAAATGGCAAGCCCTAGCCAGCACGGAAGGAACAACTGTGTTTCTGCTCTGCAGGTGTGTGAGGGAAGGGGCAGAAGAGAGAACTGACCCTCACTAAGTGGCCTCACTGGTCTCTTGTGGTCATCTCAGAGTTTTGTGAGATGGCATGGGCCCCGCCTAGACGAGAAGTAAGGCTGTGTGTACAGTTGAGGCAACTCCATCCGCCACTCAGCAAACATGCATTGCCTGCACAGTGCAGGGGTAATGGGGGAAAGCTAAGTCGAGCTTCTTGCTCCTTGGAATTTACAGTTAAATGAAAGAGGCTGATGAAACCAGCCATGTCACGTGTGTGTTTGATCCTGTGATGTTTTCCTGACTCTTGTGCACAGGTATATTCTGATTCCCTAGTAGAGCCTGAACTTGCAGTCATTTGGTGCTTGGCTTAAGCATGACTTCCTCAGCCGGTTGGATTCTGCAGTCTCCTGGACTTGTACATCATCAGCATGCCTTTCCCTTCTGTACAGTTGTTTATGGGATTATTGGCTCTCCCTGTAGGCTCTGAGACCAAGCCTATATCTCTCTTGTTCAGCATAGCCCAGCACCTGGCAGGGAGCCTGACATGCAGGAGATGCTCAGTACAGATTTCTTATCATTTCTTAATGAAGGCAGAGTTGAGGTGGTAATGACGGAAGATCTTTCTAGACTTGGTGTAAGAGGAGAAAAGCCTCTGAGATGATCCCTGGAATATGGCTGGGAGGTAGATGGGGTTTGTTGTTGACATCAGTGTAGATACTGCAGAAATGAGGAGACAGCCACAGGAGGATGGCGAATTTGATCGCTGGCCTAGCTCACTGGAAAAGTCCTTGTAGAGCACATGTGAGGTCCTGGGCTCACCCTGAGCGCACACAGAAATAACCCTAATTGTACACTTATTGTGGTGAGGCCTCCAAGCGGGACTGTTCTCCACGGAGGTTTGAGGTTTTTATTGTGGTTATTTTGGGCAAGGTTTTGGTTTGGTTTCTTAGTTCCCCCTCATGCTCATTACCGATACCGTAAGTCTTCGTGACTTTTCTGGGAGAAATTAGAGCAAGCTACTGCCTGGGGCTGAGGAACACACAGGAAATGCACATCAAGAGGACTTCTCACTGCCAGGCACACTGGCACATACTTATAATTCAGTCCTCTGGGGCCTGAAGCAGGAGGATCACTGAGATCAAAGCCAGCCTGGGCATTAAGGCAAGACCCTGTATCAAGCCAGAGGTGAGGTTTTTAATATGTTCCATTGCCTAGTAAGCCATCTGTTCTGGTTTAAGGGCCACTGGCCATGTGTAATAATCTTACATTAAAAGGACTAATTATCCATTCATTCTGGACATCATTCTTAGCAGTTATTTGGTGTATCTGTTGCTATATTGAGCACTTACTGAATACCAGCACTTTGCTAAGTGCTGGAATATAGTGATAAACAACCATTGGCCTGGTTCTGGTGGTGGGCGTTCCATAAAAAGCAAACAGGTTGTTCACACAGTCAAATGGGGACGGATATGATAGAGAAAAGCAAAGCAGAACCGTGGTTTATATGCGCTGACCCTCATATGAAGTTCAGGAAGATCACATAGTTCACATGCAGTCCCTTAATTGCCCTGATGGTATCTGGCCCAGTGTCCCATGGGAATTGTTTTGGAAGTGGCAACTTTTGAAGGAGACACCCCCTCAAACAATGGAGGTTTCCTTCAGGATCCCAGATCAAGCACAAACCCCCCTGAGCACCTTTTTTCACAGAGAGATCCTTTATTACGCAGGAAGAAAAGTTAAAGTGGTTCTTTTTTTTTTTTAAAGAAGGTGACTTTTTTTTTTAAAGATTTGTTTATTTATTTATTATGTACAGTGTTCTGTTTGTCTGTATGACTGCAGGCCAGAAGAGGGCACCAGACCTCATTACAGATGGCTGTGGGCCACCATGTGGTTGCTGGGAATTGAACTCAGGACCTCTGGAAGAGCAGTCAGTGCTCTTAACCTCTGAGCCATCTCTCCAGCCCCTTAAAGTGATTCTTTCTCAGGCAGAAAATACCAGCAAATGACCTTGCAGGTGTCATTTTTAAGAGAAGGAAATGGAGAGTTCTAAGCTAGAATAGGCTGGGATGTAGTGGTGAAGGAGATAAGGGACAAGGGAGAAGGGGAGGGGACAAGGAAAGGGGGGAAGGGTTATTGTCCCAGAGGGATAAAGGACTGCCTCTGGATAGGGGGAGACAGACATGGCACATAGGCAAATGGCGGTTTATAAAGGTAGAGGGGGAACCACATGTTGGGATGTGGTGTTTAATTCTAATTGGGCATGTTAATTAGGAGAATCAAAGGGGGATTCTGATTGCTGGACTTTGGTAGTCAGCCTCAGGAGGAAGAAGTGGCCAATAAGGAAATAGACCTTGGTGGCTAGCTTTAGGAATGTAATCTAATGGTTTTTAGCAAGGTGGAGGGAATGGGGAGAAGGGCAAGTCCTGCCAGAGCCATGTTCACCGTGCTCAGACTGGCCAGAGTCCTTTCAGTGTTTGCTGCTCAGTGAGTAAGAAGATCAAGCTTTGCTGTCAGATTAATTGAATCAAGAAAAGACTTTTCTCGCAAGTCAGCTTACGTTGCTTGTTTATTTAAGTTAGTTTGTATTCCTTACAGCCTGACAGTCAGTAAGCACAGAGAAGTTAAGCAGGGTACACAGAAGGCCAAGCAGTGGGCTCCATCACCCATATTCTGAGCCACTGCGTATAACATGGTGTGGACCTAGGTAGGTGCTGCTGAGTCTTTTTCTGTGTTAGGGGCAGAATTGCCAGGGAAATCTAGAGTTCCTGAGGCTTTATTAGTCATGGGCCTGTAGGCAGATCTTTCTGTCCCGCCAGCCAGTTCCCAGATAATCACAGACTTAGTCCCGCTAGCCAGTTCCCAGATAACCAACCACAGACTTAATATTTACTATAAATGCTCATCCAATGGCTTAGGCTTGTTTTTAGCTAGCTCTTATAACTTAAATTAACCTATTTCTATTCATCTGTGTGCTGCCCCGAGGCTTGCTTAGCTCATCTATGTACTTTCCATGTTGTGTCTTCCGAGTCTGGCTAGCGACTTCTCAGACTCCACTTTTCTTCTTCCCAGCATCCTCCTAGTCTGGATCTCCCACCCAGTCTCTTCCTGCCCAGCTATAGACAAGTCATCTCCTTATTAACCAATAAAAGTAATACATATTTACAGTGTACAAAGATTGTTCCACAGCACAGCATCAGTGAATCTTACCCTTTTTTACTTTTAGAATCCATATTTACTTTTAGAAGGTTTATTCGAGGCTGGAGAGATGATTTGGTGGCTGACAGTATGTGCTGCTCTTGGCAGAAGACCCAAGTTTGGTTCTCAGCATCCACATTGGATGACTCATAATCACCTGTAACTCTAGCTTCAGGGAATCTTATGGACTCTTTGGGTAATTGCACTTAAGTGCCCATAACTCACTCCCACCACACACACAATTAAAACTAAAACTTTTGTTTTTTGGAAAAAAAGTACTTTATTCCGGACTTTAGAATAAGAGATAGGGTTTTAATGTATTCAACTTGAGCTTATACAAAAATGATGTGTTTCTCAACAGAGCACTATTTATATTTATTCAAAGTATTTATTGAGGTGTATAGAATTGATAAAAATGATAGTCTTATAAAAGATTAACAGGAACTGAAAAGATCTGAGTTTCTAATACACAAAAATCTATCTCCCTAGAGGTGTGCTTTCCATGTGGTATTTACTGCCCATTCTTGTTACATGCTATCTCCCAACCACCTGTGAGGACATTGACTTTCTGGCCTTGAGGATTTTGTTTTCTGTAAAACAAAGGGTTTTAAAATCAAGCTACACATTCCCTTCCCTTTAAAAAAAATATTATTTTATGTAAATGGGTATTTGCCTGGATGTAAGTTTGTATGCCACATGCATGTAGTACCTCTGCAGACCAGATGAGGGCATCAGATTTCCCGGAACTGGAATTAGAGGATTGTGAGTTGCCATGAGGATACTAGTTCCAACCAAGGTTCTCAGGAAACAGCCAGTGCTCTTTACTGCTAAGCCATCTCCCCAGCTCCTTCTTAAAAATGTATTTTAGTTTGAGATAGGGTCTCACTAAGTTATCCAAGCTGGACTTGACTTTTCAGTGTTCTCATCTCAACCTTTGAATAGCTAAGAGTAAGAACTTGTACCACCATGCCCAGGCTACTGTGGCTTAACACAGCATATTCCTGTTTTTAAAGAGCAGTGTGCTCCATGGATAAACTGTATAGTATAGTATTTTGTGTGTGTGTGTGTGTGTGTGTGTGTATACCAGTAACATAGTCACTTGTTACTGTTGTCAGTTATTGTCTACAATATATCATTGTGTGTACTAGAAACTATATAGCTGGCAATGTATTGGGTTCATTTACGCCAGCATCACTGTCAACTTTCATGACTGTACTAGCATTAGACAATAGGGGTTTGAGGGCTCTATTGTGTTATTATGGGCCCCTCTCATGCATGATGTCTCTGTTTACTGAAATGCCAGTGTTGAACAAGAACCCTTTAAAAACTGTCCTTTTTCAAGTTGGTAATATACGTACACAGTAAAAAAAGAAAGGGGGTGGGCAGTACGTAGATTGTCCTGCATCCCTGTTCCTGCATCCTAGCCACTACATTCTTTAGCTTGAAACCATCACCATTGGTTGGCCCAAGTGTTTAGTAGCTCTAACAACTCCAAGATCCTGTCCAAGCCTAGTGCCCTTGGGATGGGATGCTAACTCACCATATTATTTGAGATAACCCGAAACAAGATCCGAGTCCCAACTTGGAGTACCATTTACTAGCCTTGTCATTCAAATTTTGAAAAAAAAAATTTTATAATGTGGGTTTTTCGTCTGATTTAATGGAATGTTCTGAAGCTAATGATAGAAAATATATGAGAATCTTGCCCCATTAAGCCATATGATGTATTTAACATTAATCAGTTAGGCTCTTTGGATTCGTGGAATCAGTGTCTAAAACCTTTATCTATCTGGTTTGTATATATCACACACTAACATACAGTATGTGGCTGAAAGGCTCATCTGTGGGGGCTGGAGAGAGCTCAGTAGTAAAGACTGCTTGTTGCTCTTGCAGAGTACCAGAGTTCAGTTTCCAGCCTACTCAGGTGGTTCCCAGTTACCAGGAGCTCCAGTTCCAGGGGATCCAATACCCTCTTCTGGCCTCCTGTGGGTTCTTTCTTTTTTCTTTTCTTTTTTTTCCAAGACAGGGTTTCTCTGTAACTTTCATGCCTGCCCTGGTACTCACTCTGTAGACCAGGCTGACTTCAAACTCACAGAGATCCACCTGTCTCTGCCTCTGGAGTGCTGGGATTAAAGGTGTGTGCCACCACCACTGAGCCTCCAGTGGATTTCTGCACATGCTTGGCATACACATGAGTATGTCTGTGCGCATGCTCACACATACAAATGCTTCCTTTTTTTGGAAAGACTTATCTGTAGATTACATTAAAAAAAAACTCAATCTGAGGCTAATTGGATAATTGATGAGAATTATCCAGCTTGAAGATGAACACTTCCTGAATGCCTTTAATGCAAGCATTCAGGAGGCAGAGACAGGCAGATCTCAGAATTGAGTCCAGCCTGGTCTGCAGAGTGAGTTCCAAGACAAGGCTACACAGAGAAACCCTGTCTCAAAAAAAGAAACAAAAGGCAGGTACCAGGAACTTACAGCTGGCAGTTTAGCTAGTTTGACACAAGGTTGGCTATTTTCTCCTATGTCTAGTTGTTTGCTTCTATGGCAAGTTCTTTATGGTTTTAATGAGATTTTTCTTTCCATCTGTTTTGATCCTACCATGAAATTATCCCTTGTTTGATGAGCATACTGTTGATACGGAAATTTCCAGTACATGACTACAAATACAATTGTCAGATTTTTACTGCAGCATCAAGTAAGCAAGAAACCGAGCTTTAGGAAGGAACTTTGACTAAGAAGATTGGGCCTAGATGTAGCTGGCAAACCCGTTGAGAACAATTATGGAAGCTATGCATTGTGGGAGGCAAGAAATAAGATGGTTACTAACACTAGCTGGAGCACTGTTATGGTTGCCTGGCAACGGACAGGCACTGTTTGATAGAGATGAGCAGAAACGCTGGTGCTGCCACTCAGAGAAAGAGAGACAAGTGCTTGACTACAAAATCGCTGTTGGCTTTTTGAAGGAATATAAAAGACATCCCCTCCTCTGTGTTGCTGTATCATTCTGTAATTCTGCTTCCCTGCTGTCTGCTCCTCAGAGTGTGAAACAGTGGGGGGGTTTCCCCTTCCTTTGTCTGTAATTTTTGGAAGAAATCAAATTGGATCACACAAAAGAATACTTGTAGATGTTATTTAGTAGACTTGGTTGCCTGGTGCCCCCAAGATAACCAGGATTCTTTGGTACGCCTTGTATACTTTGTTACAAATAATGCTATCTGCCCTACCCTCCAGTCTGTAAATGATTTCTTTTGTACTTTAGAGATGATTTGAGGCCACTGACCACCTTCGCTTTCTTGCATTTTGATACAAGCCAAGCAAAGACAGCATTTCTTTGTTCATGCCCACATGAACCAGCCTCCAGAAACATTGTCCCTGGTGGGAAAATGCTTGAGACCCTCCCCTAGGGCCTGGAAGCCCCTTGTGTGCTGGCACTCATAGTCATAAGGTGTGCCTGTGGCTTGAGAAGAGATGCTATGTGTAGCCCCCGTCCGCAGACTGGCCTCCAGAGGAAAACCATACATGTATTAGTTGTACCTTGTGTAGTGTTTACTATGTGCTGGATAAGCACCCCTCCTCTCGGAGCTGGGTACTAGTCTTATCCTCATTCTAGGGCTGTGAAAGAAAGCACAGAGAACTTAAATAGTGTGTGCCAAATGATCCAGTGTGTTTGGTGAGGAGCCCTGAAATTCAGCTCCTGATAGTCCATTGTAAATATTTTGTGCTTAAGCTTTGGTTATGGATTTAATAGTGTTTGTGTGGCCCCTGCACCCAGGAACTTGCGATCTACTCAGTGCCATCCCTTTGACCTCTGCTTTGAGAATGGCACGCTGACGGGAGCCCTGGGGCCAGCACAGCTCATAGGCTCCCACAGCCCCTTGCTTGGTGAGCCATAGGGGCCCAGTTTTCCTCCAGGCTGGTAGGTACTGCTCCTGGACCAGACCCCACTGACCTCTCTCCAGGCCTACTGCCCAGTGTTTCCTGGCTTCCTGCCTAGCTTGATTTTCATTTCTGGCCCAGCCAGACACAGGCCTCTCATCCCAGCTACTCAGGAGGCTGAAGCAGGAAGATCACGGGTTCAAGGATGATCTGGGCAACTTAATGAAACGATGTCTCAAAATAAAAACTGAGAAGAAGGCTGGGGATATAGTTCTGTGCCTTATGTGTGTGTGGCCTTAGGTTCTGTCTCCAGTACCACACACACACACACACACAAATGTTTACACCATGGCTGTAGCTAATGGCCTTTGCTAAGCGAGCTAGGCGGCAGCACAGTAAAGTCTTTGGGCCTGTGGTGAACTAGCACATGAGGATAGTGAGTGCTTAGAGCAACCAAACCACTTCTGTCATGTCCAGGAAGCAAAGCGAGGAAGAAGAGAATCTCCCCCAAGGGCCTACATCCAGTGACCTGAAGACCCCATGTGACACCTTCCTCCCAAATCCTTAGCACACTGACGTTTGGGGCACACTTGCCAAATTGTACTACTTATCAAATCCTTTCTGTTAAACAAAAGATACCACTTCCTGAAGATGCATGCAGCTTTTCCCTATGGGACTGGTCGCCCTCTCCCCTAGGCGTCCTCCCTGCTGCTGTCAATCAGTACCCCATGGAGGCCCCCAGCTGCTGTAGCATAAGCACCCACCCTGAAACCCCCTACAGCCTGATCTAATTGTCAGTAGTCACAGATCAGCCATCAATATCCCATCCCAAGGCCCACACCCCCGAGGAGGTTCCGAAAGTGTGCTCGCGAATGGCAGAAGAGATGAATAAAAAAGAATGAGTAGTCACAGGACAGTACGCAGTGTTGGACAGGAGAGCCAGCCGGATGACTCAGGCCGTAGGTGGCATTCGCTTTTGCATGGTGTGGCTGAGTTTGGTATGAACAGACTGGATGGTTAGAAGCCAAGGAACTTCGATACCCAGGAAATTTTGTCAGCTTCCAGGATGTAACTGGAAAATGGATATTGAGTGAGCGTGCTGAAGTGTTTTAAGAACTCTGAAGTTCTTGGCCTTATACCCCAGCAAAGCCTGGCATAGAACAGAGACAGCACACCCAAAACCTGAAAGGCAGCAGGTTTCTCTGTGCATTAATGACCTGAATGTGACTAGTAACAGATCTCAGGACGCTTTAGGTAGAAGAAGTCATGAACCCCAAGGTCCTGGGCCATGTGAGAAGGGGAGAGAACTATGAGCTGGCATAGAGCATTTTATCCGGAGCCGTGGGAAAGCAGCTAGGAAGTTGTGGACAGCTTTGGGGGCTGGTGAGAGACTTTAGACTTTCCAGTTAGGGGTCACTGAAGGCTTTGGGACGAGGGAGCCAGGCGATCCCAGTGCTCGGTTAGTGTCACCGAGAATGCCGGGTGTTCTGGTCTATTGTAACTGCATACCATTCATGATCAATAACACTGTCAGTTTTCTGAGAGCTAAGTGCCCAGGTGATGTCTTAGCTGTCTGTGGAGATAGAAAAAGGTGCAAGGTTTAAGCGCCTCATCTTATAAATGGTCGAACTGGATCTTGGGTCTGTCTTTTGTTTCCTCTACATCCTCTCTGGAGTCTATCTGTGGATAGACTAAGGAGAATAAAACATGGAGGCAGGAAGTTCTCGTAAGACATTGATACAGCCTGGTAAGCACGAAACCATATATGACCATGGAGAGCGGGAAAAGAGGAAGTCATTCAGCCAGACTAGGATGGAATGGTCAGACAGAATGGTAACAGGCTGAGAGCAGGAAGGAAGGAACGCATTGCCCTTAAGGTGGGCACAGTTCCATGGCAGTTAAAGATGTCATGGTCTGTGAGCTGGTAACGAGCCCCAAGAAGGCTGTTCCTCAAGCTGTCTCAGTGGGTATCAGTGATAACCTAGTATTCCCTCTAGAACAATAATTCTTGGTGCTATTATTGTAAAGCTCCAAAGGTATAAGAAAGGGTCCCAGCAGACTGTGCCACTGTGGGACCAAGGAAATGACACCAGGGTGCCAGGCTTCATAAACTCAGGGCCATCAAAGGATGTGAGGCCTGTGAGGTAAATTAGCCTAGTGCTGACCATACATTGCTCCTGTTATCTTTCCTGGCTAAATAAACACCTACCATCAGCTGCCAAGAAGAAGAATCCCTGCTGTTCTCTCTGCCTGTTTCCCTCTGTCCAACCAAGGGTCAGGCTTCATCTGTGATGCTCACTGTTCCTTGGAACCCTGTAAGTTCAGAAAACTCCTTCTCAAGGCCACTGCTGTGACAGGGACAGAAGGGGGGAGCCCAAGCACTTCCTGGTGCTTCTGGAGACGATAGTCTTTCGTTTGTTAAAATGTTTCCTTCAAGCAAAGAATTCTTCTAGAAAGAAAGAAACTTGCAAAGTGTGTTTAAAACATTTTCATTTCTTAGGACCCATCCTGATACCATTTCGTCTTCTGCAGAGGAGTGAAACCTTTCCCAGGCTTTCTCTGGGTCCTGCTCTCTCGTTCCCAGTCTCCTTTGCCTAGGCCATTTCATCCATCCACCATCTTAACCAGTGAGCATATGGTGTTGAATCCACGTAGCTCATTATAGCTTCTCATATGTGTAGCTTTCCCACCGCAAGAGGTCCACCAAAACAAAGGGCCACTTCAGCAGAAGACAAAATACTAGGAAATAATTTGGTTATCACATTGGTCGTGAACCAGTGCCCATTGAAATTCTTTGATGTGATGCCATAACACCAGCTCTGACTAGAATTTGAAAAGCAGTTTTTAAAAGGAGGCCATGATGTTTGTCTGGAGAGGTCAATTATGTTGTCTTTATTACACTTACTATGTGCACACATGTGCGGCCAAAAGATGATTTAGGGGAGTCAGTTCTCTCCTTCTAACATGTTGATCCAGGGGTCAAACTCAGCTTGTCAGGCTCCTTCGCAAGTGCCTTGACTCTCCAGCCCCAATTGTGGGTTTGGTTTTTGTTTGTGTTTTATTAATTTGATCTTTTGTTTTTAGCTTGGTTGGTTAACTGAATTAAATCTAGGGTCCACACTTGCAAGGCAAGCATTCTCTCACTAAGCTATATCCTCAGCTAGGAGGAATTTTGACCACAATTCTTTTCATTTCGAATCCTTGATGCTGATATGATGGCATCTGAAATCCTTAAAACTGCATCTGTGGGATCAAGGTTAGGCGAGTCCATTTAAAGACAAGGATGTGCTGTGGAATGCCAGAGCCTCCACTTGGAGTTCACTATGTATGTGGGAGACTTTGCTAGGGGATCATGGTTTGCCTGTGTCCGGGGATCAGGTATATTGATGAGAATCTGCTTGGCAATTTGTGAGAATATAGACTTGCAAAGGCCCAGGCTGAGTGCCGTGTTCCCGCTCAGACCTGTCTGTCTGGAAACAGATCAGAGTGGTCTTCATTCTTCCTTTCCTGCTGGAATTTCCTTGTTCTCCATCAGATAGGCAATAGTACTTTCAAAGCACAGCTGCCCCGCAGCTCCTCGTTAGCAGCTAATCTCATAAGATTGTTCAACACGTGCAAATTTGATCGCGTCTTCACCGTGCTAATATGTTTCTGGCACCTTCTCACCTTCTGTGGTAACAATGGGGGACTTACATGTGTGTCCTGCCTTAGAACTTGGTTGTGTTTCCACCTTGGGGACTCATGCTATGGTTGTGGCTTCAGTGATGCAGTCTGGTAAATGATGTTTAGACCTATCTATACCAAAACTGTCTGACTAGGAAGCCCGAGAAGATCTGCCTTCTGTAGCATCTGTAGTTAGTGAATCATAGGCAAAGCAGTGATGTTCGTAAGAGCGAGGGTCTATGAAGCACTATTCATATGCTAGGACTTTACACACTTGTGTGTTAAGAGACAGATGTTACTGTATTTGCTGTTAGGGGAGCTGATGACAGACAGGATAGATAGCACTAATGTGGTCAGAACACACATGACTCGGGTTCTGAGTGTGCCAGTCCTGTCTTCCTCTGCGTTCTGTGCATTGCTCCCAGCAGTCTCTCTCTGTACCTTTTGACTTCAGATGTCCTCATGCTCTAACCACAGTGTTTGTTTTCTGGCCACAAATCTTAACCAGTTGCATCTCCTGAGCTGTGTTAACCAGCTGCAGTTCTTGAATAAAGCAGATGTTTCTTGCCTGCCTGACATCTTCAGGGCTCAGTGTTAGGAAAAGACTGGGGCCTGGAGTAGCGGCCAGCAGCTTCTGAAAGAGAAGGGGCTTATGGGGAGGAGAGGGCTCAGGCTTCTAAGGAGTGGGCAGAGTGGAAGATATCCTGGACAAAGGAAGGATGCTTGCATATCTGTGGGGGTGAGGGCGTCATACAGTCAGAAGCACTCATGGAAGGCGGACAAGAAATAAGACTGAAGAGCATAGACCCATCCTTTCTTGGGTGTCTTAGATGCCAGGCTGTGGTATTTGGTTGAGGCTTTGGTTGAATGGATGCTTTCTGAGAACTGTAGGAAATAAATATGGAATGAAAAGCCTGAGACAGGTATAGCCATTTGGAGCTCTGTTCTAGGTAAAGCCTTATTGAAACACTTTAGAAAATTGACGAAAAGTATCAGTCTATGATAAGTCCATAGTGCCTGAGATATTTGGGCCTGGACAGATGAGCCTGGACAGAAGGGAACTGGCCTTAACAGAGAGGCAGCCAGCCTTTAAATAGTGGGGGAGGCCAGGCATGCTGGTATAGGCCTTTAATCCCAATACTTAGAAGGTAGAGGCAGGAGGATCTCTGTGAGTTCTAGGCCAGCCAGTACTACATAGTAAAACCCTGTCTTTAAAAATGGGAAGAGAGGGAGGGAGACAGACAGACAGACCTCCAAAACACTGAGAGAAATGTCAGATTCTTCTATAGAACCTCCAGGAGGGTGAAGTTTAAGACCCTACCACTATCTAGATTGTAGCCCCGCATGACCCATTTTGAACTCCTCATCACCAGGAGCAGGATAGTAAATATGTTATTTGAAGGCATGGACCTTATGCCATGTTTGAGTGGTAATAAACAAAAGCACACAATATGCATTAGCCATACCTTCTATCGCTGTAACAGGCATCTAAGAAAAGCAGCTGACTGGCAGGATCATGTTTTGGTTCACCATATCAGAGGTGGCGGTCCACTCCATGGCTCCAGGATCATGGTGGGGCAGAATATGTGGTTTATTACCACAGGGAGCACAGGCATAGAAAGAGACAGAGGAAACAAGGACTTACTCCTAATGGCTGACTTCTTCCAGCCAGACCTCACCTCCTGGTTTCCATTGCCTTCAAAATAACACAGTCAGCCCAGAAAATGGCTTCATTGTAAAGAAACTTCAAATTAAAGTAGCCAAAAGAAGAAAGGTGTAATTTTAAAACACAATTTCAGAGAACTAAGCATAGATATGATTAGAAATGCTGAACACCACTTCTAATCAGAGCAATCATAGTTAAAGATGTATTGTGTCTATTAGAATGCAGAATTGTCCTAGATAGCTACCCTGTGTTCTCAATGGCCCAGGAAAAGAGTGCTATTGTATAGTTTGAGTGGTAATCTATGTGGGGAAAGATGCTTTAGAGGGATGTAACAATCTCAGAATTCTAGTTTCTTATGTGTACCGAAATACAACATGAATCATTTACAGCATGAGATTTCCTTTTCTTTTACAGTAGGACTATTTTTCCTCTTTTGCAACATGTTATTGCAGTCCATAGAAAGAAACATAGTCCAAGGGCAGTACAGAAAAGCCTAGAGCCATGTGCAGAGGAAAGGTACCACATTCCCCCGGTGTGTGTTAGCAGAAGGCATGCTCCTGGGGGCATTCGGGAACAGGGGACGGCAGCAGTGGCTGTGGTCTGTCTTTCTCTCCTCCCTGCAGCTGCTTTGTATGATCTTCAACATTCACTGTTAACACTGTGATATTTGTCTGTACTGATATCAGTCCCCTACGTCTGACACTCCAGAGGTGTGGTGGCCCCAGTTTCGGCCTGTAAACCGTGTTTTCTCCCTACGCAGCTGCTGCCTAGACTGTTGAGTGATTAGGAAGCAAAGAAACGTTTCATCAGCCAACATGTGTCCCTGTAATGGCAGTCGCCCTGGAGGACACATCACATCACCTTTAACAAAAACTCAGCAATGGACCAGGTCAGCAGCTCTAATGATGCTCCAGCCAGCGCTGGCCGTGACAGCTCCCTCCATCACCAGTGCTTAGATCTTGAAAGACCCATGGAGCAAGGTGTGACCATGAGGCCATCTTCATGGTCTCCCTTCTCTTGAGTAGCTGTTAGCAACAGAATACCATGAGCTTTCAAATAAGCGCACTTGATAGGAGGCACCCAGTGGAAACTAGAAATTTTTCTCTTTGGGGTGACAGGGCAGCCCCCAGGTAGATGTGCAGAGGGTGGCTTAGAGAATCTGATCTAGGAAAGTATTTTGTTTTGAAAGACCACCCCATCCCCATACATGCCCCCTCTAGAGACAAGAGCCTAAAGCAAAGAATAGGAAGTGCTTAGGAAGTCACTGTTAGTAGGGAAGTAGGGACAAACAATCTGCTCTGGCAATGGGGTTCTTTTCTCCGTGTTTGGCTTCCTTTGCTCTTCAGGCACCTGACATTGTGTATTCCATATGTACCTTGCATACAGTCTCCTGAGAATCCATTAGAATTCTTATGGTAGATGGTATAAATTTATTCTGAAAGAGTTGATGCAAATTTTTCATATTGTGGATGGAGATCAAGCCGCACCTGAGAAACTGTGATAGAATAATTATCACTAGCCATTCTATTTGTAGATGCTTGGTCACCTTAACAATGTTGACTTGGGGTGTTGTTCAGCTCAGGCCGCTGTGTAAGTACCATGTGTGGCTTCTAAACAACAGAATGTATTTCTCCAATTCTAGTTCCAGAGACTGGAATATCAAGTAATGGTTAACAATGAGATCAGGTCTTCTCTGAGGTTTCAGATAGCTAACTTCTCCGCATACTTGGTGGAAAGAGGCCAAGGCAGTTCCTGGGGTCTCTTAGAGAATCACTGTTGTCTCGTGAGGGCTATACATGTATCAGTTCCTGAGACTCTCAAAGTGGGAGCTAGGATTTCAATGGAGTAATGTAAACATAGCCATTAATACTTGATAAATAGAGTCACCCTTGCTTGTCAGAACGCTGTTTTTCAGAATTCCTGCCCCTATATGTTTCTGATTAGGATAAACCCAGGAGAGAGATTCTTTGGAGTGTTTGGAAGGTGAATGAGAGACAACTGTCGTTTTCATAACACACAGTCTATTACTGTGTACTGGCTGACTCTGTTGGCATGAAGCAGCATCAAATATGGTTCCCTGCTATGTCCTCCAAAGCTCCTGTGACCCTGGGCCTAACTACATGTGTTTATCTAGTTCTGGGATATATGGTCTGCCTTCTTAAGACACTCACCCAGACTGGAGGCCACAAAATCTTACCTGAGTTTCTGTGTTCATGGCTATTCATGCTCATGGTTGTAGCTTATTGCTCTCACTTTGTCTACCTTTCACCTGCTCTGTGCAGACTCCCAGCTCCAGTGTCAGGGCAAAGATAAACAGTCTCACAAAGCTATGTTTGCCAGCTGCCACAATTGCAAGCATCAGATTCCCAGGGGGAAGATGCACATACATCTATGTTAGATACAGTCTTCCAACTCTATAGCCCTAATTGAGCTTTAACTGACACACCTCTGTCCCTCAAAAATTGCTAGTATTTCATTCGTAGTTTGGGCAGTTTCTGGTGGACAGTTAAACTTAATACATCCTGAATCCCACCCTTGGCAACAGCCACACCACCGTGAATGTCCCCAATCTCATCTAAATCCTACCCTATAGAATTCCATCCCTCAAAGAATGAAGTAACCCTTCCCTTTTTAATACTCGAGCCACACTTCAGGTATAGCAAAAGCAAGGAATTGCAGCTTGCACAGACAGGAGAAGGCTGCTGGGTCCAGAGGGAGGCAGGAGAAAGTGGGATTGATGAAGGCAGTGGGCACTGGGTCTGAATGGAAAAGAACAGCAGGAACACCTTTGGGGTTCCAGGAACACAAGAACTTTGCATGAACCACAGGGTATCACTTTGCCCTGTAGAAGACACTGGTGGCTTCTACGCCACCCACACCTAGAGCAGACAGCATGAGAGTTTGGAAATACATTCCCAGTCTTCCTGGCTGCCCTTGGGTGCCAGTGATTCAAAGCATTACTCATAATGTAAGAAATTATTAAAGATGACATTTCAAGAAATGTTGATTTGTCACCCAGACAACCTACGTGTGTCTTTCAAGTCTCCCAGTGTTCAGGGTAGAATTCTGAAGGCTGCAGATACTTGGAATTCTGTTAGAAGGCAAGTACAAAAGCAGGGTAGGAGGGAGCCATCTGCAAGAGTGTCCCCATGGTCTCTGTTTATCCTTGATATGGCTAAGTAAGCCCTTAACTCACAGACTGAGGGAACACAGTTAATGCGGGAAGAATTGAGAAGCCTTTCCCAGGACACATTTGGCTTAGGTATCATGTTGCTGACATTCAAGGGCATTATCCAGAAAGTGGAGACCTTTGAGAAGACAGCTTCCACCTCAGCCTGCTGGTTGATTTTACCATTAGACATTTGCCTTAGCACAGGGAAGATGCCAGTTGTCACACTGACAGGTGAGAAACCTAAATCCTAGCTGTCTTTCAAAGAAACTCTTCCCCTAAAGTGGTACCTCTCTTTCTACCTCCATCATATTTCTCTGTGACCTTGTACATCACAGAAAGGCCCTCTCTCCCCAGTGTGGTCCAACTGCTTGAGAAAACAGGTAGGTCTGTAAATGTTCTTTGAGGTGGGGTCTTATGTAGTCCAGGCTGGCCTTGGACTCCTGATCTTCCCACCTCTGCCTGGGATTCTGTGACTGCACACATCCAGCTCCTAATAGTCATCTATAAAGAGAAATAGAATTTAGGCAAACCTAGTAGATTTTTTTAAGGCTATGCAGTAGGTTTACTCTTATTAACAATTTTCCTAAAGTTGCACACATCTATGGGAATACTGTATTACCAATGTACATTGGTAATTCAAAGTAAAAATAATTCCCTTCTCTGTCTTCATGTTTCTTCAGTTCATATCATTTAGTCCTTTTTAAAGCTTGTGCAAAGCTCTCAGGGTCTACAGCTGGGCAGGGCCATTGACAGCTTTTCACTTGGAGCTTGCATAGCACCTTCTGACACTGTAAGAACTGGTCCTCAAGGAGGAGGCTTCCAGACCAGAACCAGACTGAGTTCTCTGAGTCCTCCAACTTAAGTGTGTAGTCTTCAGCAACAGAGTTTTAATTTCTGGGAGGTAACCAAGAGCAGTAGCAATAGCCTATATTTTTTTTGGGGGGGGGAATTGTCATGGACCCTTCTGACCAACAACATAAATGGAAATATCCCCTTCCAAGCACTGGAGTTTTTGTTAGATAATAGCCTATGGCTCCAGGGAGCATCCTTTTGTGTGAGATTATATATCTTATAAATGAAATGGTTTCCCTCCAGCTTTTTCAATACATTTAGTGTCATTTATTCATCCTTCTGTATTACCCTCTCTCCTCCTAGTCCCCCTCTTCATAGCACCTGTGTCCTGCTAGCTCAGATTACACACACATACACACATTACATTCCTCAATTTGCATTGTCAAGATTTAGAACTATTTGGAAGGCAAGTCTCTGGGCATGTCTGTGAAGATGTTTCCAGAAGGTTTTGCTGAACATGGAAGACTCACCTTAAATGTGGGCCACACTCTCCCATGGTTCAGCATTCATCCCTCTCTGCCTCTGAACTCTTGACACAGTATCCAGCTGCCATCTGGTCCTGTAGCCACAGCTATACCCATTGTCACTGCCAAGCCATAGCAGACTGAACCCTCAAACTATGAGCCACAAGAAAGCCTGCCTGCCTTCCTAACTAAATAAATGTATAAGGAGTTATTTCCAGCTCTGGTCACTGAGTGTAGCACACTAGGACTCACTTTGACACCAGTTGTGTGGCCTTCCTCTGCTCTCCCTAAGCCCTGCCGCCTATCACACACACACACACACACACACACACACACACACACACACTGCTGTGCTCCTCTCCACTTCTGTGAAATCAGCTTTTTGGCATCCATGTATAAATGAGAACCAAAGTGATCTTGGCACCTTCTTTGTGTCTATTCCAGGTCTCCTTCCTCCTGCTGTGCTGGAATTTTTTTGAAAAGCCGTACCCACAGCTCTTTGCCTATATTAAACACAATTCTAAATGAGCCATCTTCTGAGTGCAAACACCAGGCTGGTGGCCCTAGAGCTGCCTTCTTCAAAGTGAAAGTAGCAATTAGCTTTCATTGTCCCTCCCCCAAAAAGACAGAAAGTAGCTACTTGTATATGATACTATTAACGTTTCAAAGGTTTTTGGTTTTTATGATTCATTATTCTTAGTTATGTGTATGTGTCTGTGTATGGGTTTGTGCACATGGGTGCAGTGATCTTGGAGGCCAGCAGAGGGCACTGGATCCTGGGGTTACAGGCACTTGAGACCTACATGGGTGCTGGAAACTGAACTCTTGTCCTCATGCAGATCCTCACTGACTCACACACCTAGCCACGAAGTCGTGTCTTCAGCCCCACGGATTTTTCTTAAGTGCTGCTTTTATGTACAACACAACTGGAAGATACAGCAATACCAGGATTGTAAAAATAAAAAGAAAGGGAGTTTGGATATGGAAAAAAACACTTCTAAGGAAGATAATCATTTTAATAACTGCCCTTGGGGTGTTCAAATGAGGGTGAAGCGATCCCTAATTAGCAATTAGATAAATCCTGAGAATTGCAGCACAGTGGGGCTTAAAATTCCCTTTCATTTGAGCAATATCACAGTTTTGCTCGAAACTGAATCAACATGATTGCAGCTATAAATTTTTTGACCGATGCTCTCGCAGCTGTGTACATCTGACCCACACAGAGATGTCACTCTGAGACAGCCCCTTCTCTGTCCTTGTCTCCACAGCGCCAATCTGTCCAAAGCTGCCTGGGGAGCACTGGAGAAGAATGGCACCCAGCTGATGATCCGCTCCTATGAGCTTGGAGTCCTTTTCCTTCCAGCGGCATTTGTGAGTCACGCTTCACCTCCTACTTGGTCACGCATGTTATGAATAGGTCTTCTGTGTGTTCTCTCCCTTTGGTCACACTGTGAGCCCAGCATTGTCTGGTAGCGAGGTCATGGTTCTAATCCAAAATCCATGCTTTTAACATGGCTTACCTACATGGCTAGAGGTTGAAAGTTAAGGTTAATAACCATGTTTAAATAACTACTGTAAGCATGATGGAAAGGTGTCTAAGCCCGTAGGGCCCAGCATAGAAACTATCTTTCCCCATCTTGACCTATACCGAGGCATGAGAAAATAACGAGACACAGTTCATACAATCATCACAGAAGGACATCTCAGGCTTCCTCCATCCTGAAGAACTACCTGCATTTATTCTCCAAAACACCTTTTAACCCCCAGGTAAACTAAGGTGGATCCTCATTAATATTCTCTTTCCGAGAGGTGGGGCTAGGGAAACACCTGCAACTTAATTCACCAGATTTGGAAAACACTTCTCCCCAGGCGATCTACCTTTTAACAAAGGAGAAGGAGCAATACATCCTGGCCTTTGTTAGGTGGCTGTCTTGCTTGTTTGGCAGGATTACAGCTGCCTAGTGGCCAGTGAGCCTGCCTGTAAATTATCTTATATGAAATATGGGCCCACAGAAAGGACAAGTTACCAAAGGAGTAGCCCAGCCAAGCACAGACTTTGGGGGGTGGGGTGAAGGGACGGTGTGGGGGAAGAATGATGAGGGTTTAGAGTACGGGGAGAGGGTGGAAGACACACCTGGAAAGGAATTGGCAGTAGCAAAGCTGGGGAGTAAAGAGTTCTGGGTTTAGCTGAGGACACATGGCAGGGAGCACCCAGAAATGCTCCATGTTGGAAGCAGTCTCTCAAGATGTCCAGTACATCAGCTCCTCGGCAGCTTTGAAATGGCTAACAGCTTCTATAGCCAAACGCCAGATGAAGTCTCTGCTGTGCCTGTGGGGACCAGGTGGCCTAAGCCGTATGTTTCACTACGCAGTAGATTCATGCTTTCAGAGACTCATTTCCTGAGCTACAGAGGCCCCAGGACCTACACACACACACACAGGACACAGGCTTGATCATGGCGTATGGTCAGGGTTGCCTGCACAGGGAAGTGGCTAATTCCACTCTCCACTTCCTTTCTTACTGCTTGTTGTAGTTTTAGGATAGGTCCCTTGTGAACTGCTCTGGCAGGACTAGGTTTAACTAAGGGGGCACCATGAGCTTGGCCGTAGACTTCGGTCAGCACATGAGCTGTAATGGATGCACAGTCTCACAGAGTGCTGCAAAGCACCTCTTTCTTAGCACGTCCAGCAGGACCCTCTCTTTCTCCCCCACCCCTTACCACTGGAGAGCAGCTCTTGCCCCTTCTCTTCTGTGCTTACCAGCCTTTACTAGTCTTTCTCCACCCCAGGGGCTTCAAGAGTGTAACTACCTGGCCACCCTAAGCTGCTGTCATAAGGTTTTGGCTACTGTTTCCTCCTGAGTAAACATCCCCTGGAACAGCTGGATTCCAGCATCAGAGCCTCAGAAAGGACAAGGACGTGATGTCCCTGAGGTCCCACGGCTATCATAGGGTCTAGCCCTGAGGTTGTTGTCTTCTGCCTGCTCCCTGTGACCTTCTACTTCCGTCATGTGTCTGGGCAATGGCAAGTTCATGATGCTCGACTACAATGCTCAGATATTTGCTGTGGTGATGGGGACTGGCTTCCATCTAGGTAAGAACTGCCGTGGTGCCGACTCAGATCATGGAATACATTCCATGCGTTTCTTATTTGCTTTTTGTTGTTGGCATTTGTAAAATCTGCTCCAAGCTGATCTCACCGTGGGAATGTTCACAAGACAGAAATGTCCCCATGTCCTCCAGGCAGATACTCTATTTCTGTATATTAGATGAAGGTCATAAAGAAATACAGGAATAATCACTTAAAATTCCCAAATTGACTTTATTAAGAACAAGACAAGGCACATATAGCACATTTGAGGTAAAATATAGTGTTTTTAAAGTATGAAGACTATCTTGCAAACATAAAAGATGGATGCCGCTCCTTTCGTGGAGCTAGCCCCAGGCACGATGACGGTATATCTCATCGACTAACTACAGGTAAGCTTGAGATTGATCTTAGCTTTCCATACCATGAGCAGATTATCTGAAGCATTACTGCACTGGCCGAGGAAAGATCAACAGATCTACAGCTATCTACACATGCTCTGTCTGTGTTGTCCATGTTGTTGGTTTGTGTCTGAAAAGCTGAAGAATGAGAGATAAGTAGGAGGAAGAGAGTAACAGGGAAAGACCTTGGAGCCTATGTGGATCCTGTGACTGAAAGTGCTGTTCCTGTGGCCTTTCCACTTGTGGATTCTCTAGTTCAGTGTCTTTGCTCTTCTTACATGTATCAAATAAAGGTATTTTTGAGGGGGGGGGAGATACTAAGATCACAGATCTCCAGCAATTTGTTGGCTTACCTCCAGAGCCTGGGACATCACTTGGCAGTGGCTTCCTCTATAAAACGGGTGAGGACCAGCCAGCCACAGCCCTGTCCCAGCATCATCTCATCCAGTTAGTTTCATGTGCCCTTCAGTGAGTCATAAAAGGCTGGGCACATGTTAAACGTCAGCATTGCGAGAAATACACAGAAGCATTTTGACCTTGATTCCCAGAGAGCTCAAGGTCAGTCAGACGCCCTGTACGTGGTCAGTAAGATACATGTCCCAGGTGTGAGCTGGGGACCAAACCATGAGAGGTAGCATGCAGCCTGAGTAAGCAGAAACTCGGGTTATAGTGTTCTTTATAGTGTTGCATTTTATAGAAATAAGGTTTTTTAAAAATGTTTAAAAATCTCTCAGAGCAGCCGCGAG